>CM019075.1:6071774-6239507 GCA_009667805.1 Leptobrachium leishanense
GAGGAGCCCCTAAAAAGACACCCAACACCTGAATATATGGAGGAGCCACTAAAACACACCCACACACCTGAATATATGGGAGGCCCCTAAAAACACACCCGCACACCTGAATATATGGAGGAGCCCCTAAAAACACACCCGCACACCCTGAACATCTTTGACTTCTAAAACAAGTGCAGTAGAACACAGAATGCTGCCCCTTCTCCTCAATCTGCTGCTCTGGGCTCAGGTCTACTTGGCCATTGCAAGAAAACACCCTTGACTGGTCCATAACCCCCAAAGTCACGGCAGAATGAAGGAGAGATCAGCACTCGCTTTCCGTGTCTCTACAATTTATTGATGTTGTGAATAGAACGATGGATCTCGGTGAAGATAAGCAGATACGGAGATGGAACAGAGACTAACGAGTCGTGTGTCAGGATTCATACGCTACGTGTGCCAAGACGGAGAGTCACGAGTTGTGTTGGTTCATCGTGTTCTACTGTGGGATGTGTCTGGGAGCGTTTTTGTCGTGACATTATTGTCTAAGACTCTAACATAATGTTTAGACTTTTTTCTTTTTAAATTTGGTTTGTGCGTCGGTAAAAATTAGAAAAAAAATTTGCCTTAAGCATTCCATCTCGTTACACATCGGGCGAGGTGGGGCCACAGTGAGTCCCTCAACACCCCAAGGTCCCATGATCACTCTTTACCAGAGCATTGAGAGCAAATGCACCAATCGCCAGCATGGATAGTCTGCAGTACACACAGTGCATTGAGAGGACACAATCCAGGGAGCCTGGGATTTATTGATATCTCTATGATTCACATAATACACAGAGAGGACACAATACAGGGAGCCTGGGATTTTGATATCTTAATGATTCACATAATACACAGAGAGGACACAATCCAGGGAGCCTGGGATTTATTGATATCTCTATGATTCACATAATACACAGAGAGGACACAATCCAGGGAGCCTGGGATTTATTGATATCTCTATGATTCACATAATACACAGAGAGGACACAATCCAGGGACTGGATTTATTGATATCTCTCTATGATCACTAATACACAGAGAGACACAATACAGGGAGCCTGGGATTTACTGATATGTCTGCGTTACACATAATACACAGAGAGGACACAATACAGACAGTCTGGGATTTAATGATATGTCTGCGTTACACACAATACACAGAGAAGACACAATACAGAGAGTCTGGGATTTAATGATATGTCTGCGTTACACACAATACACAGAGAAGACACAATACAGAGAGTCTGGGATTTAATGATATGTCTGTGTTTCCCATAATACACAGAGAGGACACAATCCAGGGAGCTGGATTTATGTATCTCTGTGTTTCACATAATACACAGAGTGGACACAATACAAGGAGTCTGGGATTTACTGGTATGTCCGCGTTTACCAAAAACAGAGAAGACACAATACAGAGAGTCTGGATTTTGATATGTCTGCATACACACAAACACAGAGGACACAATACAGAGAGTCTGGGATTTACTGGTATGTCCGCTTTTACCACAATACACAGAGAAGAACAATACAGAGAGTCTGGATTTAATGAATGTCTGCATTACACACATACACAGAGAGGACACAATACAGACAGTCTGGGATTTACTGATATGTCTGCGTTACAAACAATACAGAGAGGACACAATACAGAGAGTCTGGATTTAATGATATGTCTGCGTTACACCATACACAGAGAGGACACAATACAGGGAGTCTGGGATTTAATGATATGTCTGTGTTTCCCATAATACACAGAGAGGACACAATCCAGGGAGCCTGGGATTTATTGATATGTCTGTGTTTCACATAATACACAGAGCGGACACAAACAGGAGTCTGGGATTTACTGATATGCTGCGTTACACACATACACAAGAGAGGACACAATCAGAGAGTCTGGGATTTACTGGTATGTCTGCGTTACACCATACACAGAGAGGACACAATACAGAGAGTCTGGGATTTACTGGTATGTCTGCGTTACACACAATACACAGAGAGGACACAATACAGAGAGTCTGGGATTTACTGGTATGTCTGCGTTACACACAATACACAGAGAGGACACAATACAGAGAGTCTGGGATTTACTGGTATGTCTGCGTTACACACAATACACAGAGAGGACACAATACAGAGAGTCTGGGATTTACTGGTATGTCTGCGTTACACACAATACACCGAGAGGACACAATACAGAGAGTCTCAGTGATTTCAGTAATAATATATTGTGATTAGGTCATGCTTCATGTCGAGGTGCTCGGCCTTCTGGCTCAAACTCTCAAAAAAAATTTACAAATCCATTTTATCTTATAATAAACGGTTCAGATCCCTGTGGGGCTTATTCACTAAACCAAGACTCGTCAAGTTTTGCAAATATTAGGCCAAAGTAGCCCAAAGCCCTAAAATTTGTACTTCATGGGTGACCCCCCCCCCCCGGTTTGGGGAGTAAGTCTTCGTTATCATACATTTGACGGATATCCCTCTTTTTAGTCACTCTTTTTTTTCCCGAGTCCCGGATCTAACAGACAATCTAGATCATCACGCTCTGTCAAGAGGCGCTTCACGCCGAGCAAGGCGGCAGTTTGATATCGCTATCGCTTACAGAGAACAGGACGATTAGCTCGCAGACGCCATCACATTACCAATTCAAATCACCCCTTATTGCCGCTGTGTTATGCAAATGCTATTTTTTCCCCTCGCACTTGCACGGGATTGCGGGCGGCGGGGGGGCACGGACAGACCGGGCGGCTAATGAGGCTGGAAAATCATTTAGATAAGGCTTGTATACGGTATTAAAATAGCCGAGGTGTAATTAATATTTGGCCATCTGGGCTCTCGGTCCTCGGAGGGGAGGGGGGGGTTATTTTCCGCTGGCGGTTTCTTTTTATATTTAGCCTTTTTAATCCTGGGGGTCCGGCGATCCCTTTCCCCGCAATATGCTTCGGCTTCTTTCATCTCTGATGAGATTACCATAAAGAGGTGCTCCGGCAGGGCTTTAATTAGCATGTGTGTAATTATGAGTCTCGCGAAGGCGTGTCCATCTCCGCCGTCAGCGCTTTAATATCCCATTATTTTCCCTGCAAACCTCTATTTGCCTGAGACGCCGTTTGTTTAAAGGAAGTTACATCTCTAAAAACAAATGTCGCTACTATCACGTGACGTGCATAGGGGTCAGCACTGTGGAATACCACTCCCCGATGCCTGAGCCTGCTGGGAGTCACTGTGCTGTGGAATACCACTCCCCGAAGCATGAGCCTGGAGGGAGTCACTGTGCTGTGGAATACCACTCCCCGAAGCATGAGCCTGGAGGGAGTCACTGTGCTGTGGAATACCATTCCCCGGTGCCTGAGCCTGCTGGGAGTCACTGTGCTGTGGAATACCACTCCCCGATGCATGAGCCTGCATGATGTCACTGTGCTGTGGAATACCACTCCCCGGTGCCTGAGCCTGCTGGGAGTCACTGTGCTGTGGAATACCACTCCCGTGTGACTGAGCCTGCTGGGAATCAATGTGCTGTGGAATTCCACTCCCTGGTGCCTGAGCCTGCATGATGTCACTGTGCTGTGGAATACCTCTCCCTGGTGGCTGAACTTGCATGGAGTCACTGTGCTGTGGAATATCACTCCCGTGTGACTGAGCCTGCATGGAGTCACTGTGCTGTGGAATACCACTCCCGTGTGACAGCCTGCTGGGGGTCACTGTGCTGTGGAATACCAATCCCAGGTGCCTGAGCCTGCTGGGGATCACTGTGCTGTGGAATACCACTCCCGGCTGCCTGAGCCTGCATGGTGTCACTGTGCTGTGGAATACCACTCCCTGCTGGCTGAGCCTGCTTGGAGTCACTGTGCTGTGGAATACCACTCCGTGTGACTTAGCCTGCATGGAGTCACTGTGCTGTGAAATACCACTCCCAGGTGCCTGAGCCTGCATGGTGTCACTGTGCTGTGGAATAGCACTCCCGGGTGACTGAGCCTGCTGGGGGTCACTGTGCTGTGGAATACCACTCCCGGGTGACTGAGCCTGCTGGGAGTCACTGTGCTGTGGAATACCACTCCCTGGTGGCTGAGCGCGCTGGGAGTTACCGGTACCTGGTACCATAGTGCCCTTTTTTAAAATCCGCATCGCCGCATTCTGAGGTGCACTCTCCAATAAAAAGACTAATTTTCAGGATTCCATGTACACTGTTACCTTTTTTTTCTCCCTTTTTTCCCTCGGTGACCCAATACAGAGCGCGTCATTACACCCAGATTACCTGGCGTGCATTACACTGTATTTAATCCGGGCAGGCGCAGCACGATATGTTCTGTTATAATGGGGATGTACATGGCACCGTCGCGCTCGCATTGTACTGAACCTCAGGCAGCCTCCTTGCTTCGGAGTAGGGGCTGACACAAAGCGCGGATTAACCCATTTTGTGAAAAATTATGAAACGCCCTTTTTTTATCCTGATTCTAAAAATAAAAGAGGTGGAGCCATTTCTTATGGTCTCTCTGCCCCCCCCTTCCCACCACACCAACCCCCATCCGATTCCATATTTGTCTCCCATCCATTTCTCTCCTGTTCTCAAATGAGCGGCTCCTATCCCAAAATATCCACCAGTCAGGTAGAATGTACAAATCTATCCACAGTGCCAGGAATAAAGCCAGATAATCCCAGAAATCAGGTTTATGTGCATAAATAAATACTATATAGATCTTTCTACAGATATATCTCCGACGGTCTATCTATCCACTGCTCTGTCTGTCTGTATCTATGTATCTGTCTCTACGAATCTATATCTATGTATCTGTCTCTACGAATCTATATCTATGTATCTGTCTCTACGTATCTATGTCTACCTACATATCTATGTATCTGTCTCTACGAATCTATATCTATGTATCTGTCTCTACGTATCTATGTCTACCTACATATCTATGTATCTGTCTCTACGAATCTATATCTATGTATCTGTCTCTACGTATCTATGTCTACCTACATATCTATGTATCTGTCTCTACGTATCTATATCTATGTATCTGTCTCTACGTATCTATGTCAACCTACATATCTATGTATCTGTCTCTACGTATCTAAATCTACATATCTATGTATCTGTCTTTACATATCTATATCTACCTACATATCTATGTATCTGTCTCTACGGATCTATGTCTACCTATATATCTGTTTCTACTTCTCTAAATCTAACTACATATCTATGTATCTGTCTCTACGGATCTATGTCTACCTACATATCTATGTATCTGTCTCTACGTATCTAAATCTACCTACATATCTATGTATCTGTCTCTATGTATCTAAATCTACATATCTATGTATCTGTCTTTACGTATCTATATCTACCTACATATCTATGTATCTGTCTCTATGGATCTATGTCTACCTACATATCTATGTATCTGTCTCTACAGATCTATATCTACCTACATATCTATGTATCTGTCTCTACGGATCTATGTCTACCTATATATCTGTCTCTACTTCTCTAAATCTACCTACATATCTATGTATCTGTCTCTACGAATCTATATCTATGTATCTGTCTCTACGTATCTAAATCTACATTTCTATGTATCTGTCTCTACGTATCTATGTCTACCTACATATCTATGTATCTGTCTCTACGTATCTATATCTATGTATCTGTCTCTTTGAATCTATGTCTACCTACATATCTATGTATCTGTCTCTATGGATCTATGTCTACCTACATATCTATGTATCTGTCTCTACAGATCTATATCTACCTACATATCTATGTATCTGTCTCTACGGATCTATGTCTACCTATATATCTGTCTCTACTTCTCTAAATCTACCTACATATCTATGTATCTGTCTCTACGAATCTATATCTATGTATCTGTCTCTACGAATCTATATCTATGTATCTGTCTCTACGTCCCTAAATCTACCTACATATCTATGTATCTGTCTCTACGAATCTATATCTATGTATCTGTCTCTACGAATCTATATCTATGTATCTGTCTCTACGAATCTATATCTATGTATCTGTCTCTACGTCCCTAAATCTACCTACATATCTATGTATCTGTCTCTACGTATCTAAATCTACATTTCTATGTATCTGTCTCTACGTATCTATGTCTACCTACATATCTATGTATCTGTCTCTACGAATCTATATCTATGTATCTGTCTCTACGTATCTATGTCTACCTACATATCTATGTATCTGTCTCTACGTATCTATATCTATGTATCTGTCTCTACGTATCTAAATCTACCTACATATCTATGTATCTGTCTCTACGTATCTAAATCTACATATCTATGTATCTGTCTTTACAAATCTATGTCTACCTACATATCTATGTATCTGTCTCTACGAATCTATATCTATGTATCTGTCTCTACGTATCTATGTCTACCTACATATCTATGTATCTGTCTCTACGTATCTATATCTATGTATCTGTCTCTACGTATCTATGTCAACCTACATATCTATGTATCTGTCTCTACGTATCTATGTCAACTACATATCTATGTATCTGTCTCTACGTATCTAAATCTACATATCTATGTATCTGTCTTTACAAATCTATATCTACCTACATATCTATGTATCTGTCTCTACGGATCTATGTCTACCTATATATCTGTTTCTACTTCTCTAAATCTAACTACATATCTATGTATCTGTCTCTACGGATCTATGTCTACCTACATATCTATGTATCTGTCTCTACGTATCTAAATCTACCTACATATCTATGTATCTGTCTCTATGTATCTAAATCTACATATCTATGTATCTGTCTTTACGTATCTATATCTACCTACATATCTATGTATCTGTTCTCTATGGATCTATGTCTACCTACATATCTATGTATCTGTCTCTACAGATCTATATCTACCTACATATCTATGTATCTGTCTCTACGGATCTATGTCTACCTATATATCTGTCTCTACTTCTCTAAATCTACCTACATATCTATGTATCTGTCTCTACGAATCTATATCTATGTATCTGTCTCTACGTCCCTAAATCTACCTACATATCTATGTATCTGTCTCTACGTATCTAAATCTACATTTCTATGTATCTGTCTCTACGTATCTATGTCTACCTACATATCTATGTATCTGTCTCTACGTATCTATATCTATGTATCTGTCTTTACGTATCTATATCTACCTACATATCTATGTATCTGTCTCTATGGATCTATGTCTACCTACATATCTATGTATCTGTCTCTACAGATCTATATCTACCTACATATCTATGTATCTGTCTCTACGGATCTATGTCTACCTATATATCTGTCTCTACTTCTCTAAATCTACCTACATATCTATGTATCTGTCTCTACGAATCTATATCTATGTATCTGTCTCTACGAATCTATATCTATGTATCTGTCTCTACGTCCCTAAATCTACCTACATATCTATGTCTACCTACATATCTATATCTACCTACATATCTATGTATCTGTCTCTACGAATCTATATCTATGTATCTGTCTCTACGTCCCTAATCTACCTACATATCTATGTATCTGTCTCTACGTATCTAAATCTACATTTCTATGTATCTGTCTCTACATATCTATGTCTACCTACATATCTATGTATCTGTCTCTACGTATCTATATCTATGTATCTGTCTCTACGTATATATGTCACCTACATATCTATGTATCTGTGCTCTACGAATCTATATCTATGTATCTGTCTCTACGTCCCTAAATCTACCTACATATCTATGTATCTGTCTCTACAGATCTATATCTACCTACAATCTATGTATCTGTCTTTACATATCTATATCTACCTACATATCTATGTATCTGTCTCTATGGATCTATGTCTACCTACATATCTATGTATCTGTCTCTACGTCTCTAAATCTACCTACATATCTATGTATCTGTCTCTATGTATCTAAATCTACATATCTATGTATCTGTCTTTACGTATCTATATCTACCTACATATCTATGTATCTGTCTCTACGTATCTAAATCTACCTACATATCTATGTATCTGTCTCTACGTATCTAAATCTACATATCTATGTATCTGTCTTTACGTATCTATATCTACCTACATATCTATGTATCTGTCTCTACGGATCTATATCAATCTACCTACATATCTATGTATCTGTCTCTACGGATCTATATCTACCTACATATCTATGTATCTGTCTCTACGGATCTACATATCTATGAATCTGTCTCTACGGATCTAAATCTACATATCTATGTATCTGTCTTTACGGATCTATATCTACTACATATCTATATCTACCTACATATCTATGTATCTGTCTCTACGGATCTATGTCTACCTACATATCTATGTATCTGTCTCTACGTATCTAAATCTACCTACATATCTATGTATCTGTCTCTACGTATCTAAATCTACCTACATATCTATGTATCTGTCTCTACGTATCTATATCTACCTACATATCTATGTATCTGTCTCTACGTATCTACGTCTACCTACATATCTATGTATCTGTCTCTACGGATCTATGTCTACCTACATATCTATGTATCTGTCTCTACGGATCTATGTCTACCTACATATCTATGTATCTGTCTCTTTGAATCTATGTCTACCTACATATCTATGTATCTGTCTCTACGAATCTATATCTATGTATCTGTCTCTACGTATCTATGTCTACCTACATATCTATGTATCTGTCTCTACGTATCTATATCTATGTATCTGTCTCTACGTATCTATGTCAACCTACATATCTATGTATCTGTCTCTACGTATCTATGTCAACCTACATATCTATGTATCTGTCTCTACGTATCTAAATCTACATATCTATGTATCTGTCTTTACAAATCTATATCTACCTACATATCTATGTATCTGTCTCTACGGATCTATGTCTACCTATATATCTGTTTCTACTTCTCTAAATCTAACTACATATCTATGTATCTGTCTCTACGGATCTATGTCTACCTACATATCTATGTATCTGTCTCTACGTATCTAAATCTACCTACATATCTATGTATCTGTCTCTATGTATCTAAATCTACATATCTATGTATCTGTCTTTACGTATCTATATCTACCTACATATCTATGTATCTGTCTCTATGGATCTATGTCTACCTACATATCTATGTATCTGTCTCTACAGATCTATATCTACCTACATATCTATGTATCTGTCTCTACGGATCTATGTCTACCTATATATCTGTCTCTACTTCTCTAAATCTACCTACATATCTATGTATCTGTCTCTACGAATCTATATCTATGTATCTGTCTCTACGTCCCTAAATCTACCTACATATCTATGTATCTGTCTCTACGTATCTAAATCTACATTTCTATGTATCTGTCTCTACGTATCTATGTCTACCTACATATCTATGTATCTGTCTCTACGTATCTATATCTATGTATCTGTCTTTACGTATCTATATCTACCTACATATCTATGTATCTGTCTCTATGGATCTATGTCTACCTACATATCTATGTATCTGTCTCTACAGATCTATATCTACCTACATATCTATGTATCTGTCTCTACGGATCTATGTCTACCTATATATCTGTCTCTACTTCTCTAAATCTACCTACATATCTATGTATCTGTCTCTACGAATCTATATCTATGTATCTGTCTCTACGAATCTATATCTATGTATCTGTCTCTACGTCCCTAAATCTACCTACATATCTGTCTCTACGAATCTATATCTATGTATCTGTCTCTACGAATCTATATCTATGTATCTGTCTCTACGTCCCTAAATCTACCTACATATCTATGTATCTGTCTCTACGTATCTAAATCTACATTTCTATGTATCTGTCTCTACATATCTATGTCTACCTACATATCTATGTATCTGTCTCTACGTATCTATATCTATGTATCTGTCTCTACGTATATATGTCAACCTACATATCTATGTATCTGTCTCTACGAATCTATATCTATGTATCTGTCTCTACGTCCCTAAATCTACCTACATATCTATGTATCTGTCTCTACGTATCTAAATCTACATATCTATGTATCTGTCTTTACATATCTATATCTACCTACATATCTATGTATCTGTCTCTATGGATCTATGTCTACCTACATATCTATGTATCTGTCTCTACGTCTCTAAATCTACCTACATATCTATGTATCTGTCTCTATGTATCTAAATCTACATATCTATGTATCTGTCTTTACGTATCTATATCTACCTACATATCTATGTATCTGTCTCTACGTATCTAAATCTACCTACATATCTATGTATCTGTCTCTACGTATCTAAATCTACATATCTATGTATCTGTCTTTACGTATCTATATCTACCTACATATCTATGTATCTGTCTCTACGGATCTATATCAATCTACCTACATATCTATGTATCTGTCTCTACGGATCTATATCTACCTACATATCTATGTATCTGTCTCTACGGATCTACATATCTATGAATCTGTCTCTACGGATCTAAATCTACATATCTATGTATCTGTCTTTACGGATCTATATCTACCTACATATCTATATCTACCTACATATCTATGTATCTGTCTCTACGGATCTATGTCTACCTACATATCTATGTATCTGTCTCTACGTATCTAAATCTACCTACATATCTATGTATCTGTCTCTACGTATCTAAATCTACCTACATATCTATGTATCTGTCTCTACGTATCTAAATCTACCTACATATCTATGTATCTGTCTCTACGTATCTACGTCTACCTACATATCTATGTATCTGTCTCTACGGATCTATGTCTACCTACATATCTATGTATCTGTCTCTATGGATCTATGTCTACCTACATATCTATGTATCTGTGTATCAGTTTCTGTCTATCTATGCATCGGTTTATCTAGCTCTATGTATGTATCTATTTACACAGGATATATATTTATTTCTTCTTGGTGGCCTGTGCAGGTTTGAAGTGGCCTGGATATATATGTCTATCTCTATATCTATGTCTATCTCTATATCTATGTACCTATCTCTATATCTCTCTCTCTGTATCTGGCTATCTATATATATCTATATCCATTGATCTCTATCTATATCCATTGATCTATTATATATATATATATATATTTATATATATATATACATTGAGCTCTATGTATCTATATTTATCTATATCCATCAATCTCTATGTATCTATATATATATATCTATATCCGTCGATCTCTAAGTATCTATATATCTATATCCATTGATCTCTATGTATCTATATATATCTCCATCGATCTATATATATCTAAATCCATTGATCTCTATGTATCTATATATATCTATATCCATCGATCTCTATATATATATATATATCTATATCTATATCCATTGATCTCTATGTATCTATATATCTATATCCATTGATCTCTATGTATCTATATATATCTCCATCGATCTCTATATATCTATATCCATCAATCTCTATGTATCTATATATATCTATATCCATCAATCTCTATGTATCTATATATATATATCTATATATCTATATCTGTCGATCTCTATGTATCTATATATATATATATATATCTATATATCTATATCCATCGATCTCTATGTATCTATATATATATATATATATCTATAGCCATTGATCTCTACGTATCTATATATATCTATATCCATCGATCTCTACGTATCTATATATATCTATATCCATCGATCTCTACGTATCTATATATATCTATATCCATCGATCTCTACGTATCTATATATATCTATATCCATCAATCTCTATGTATCTCTCTCTCTCTCGCATAGATATATATATCCATGCCTATCACTAAACAAATCTATCTCTGTCTATATGTATCTACTATCTGTCTGTCTTATGTGTCTGTCCATTTATCCATCCCCCTATTTATTCCCTGTCTGTCCGTTCAATCCGTCTTCCTATCCTTACTTCTATCTATCTACCTGTATCATCTTATATAAATATATCTATATATATATACATAATGTAACTGTCCATTTGTTTATTTATCTTCTTTCAAACTTCACAGCTTTCTAACTGTAACAATATTACACATGGATAATATGCAGATACACAAATATAGATCTTTCCATCCTGTGTTTTGAAAGTGCAGAAAAGATGCATCCATTCCTCAAAATGTCAACAACGCTCTATTAATGTGGTTATTTTTATCTGTATCATCAATATAGCATAGACAGAGGAAAGGAGTACATAATCCAATAACATGCTATTGAAGGAAGTGACTCTAATGAGTTAGATGGTTACCCTTAACCCTTTCTGAGCCAGACTGCTGTGGATCATGAAACACACTCTGTATCTGTCTCATTCGTATATATATATTCGTGATTTTTATATATATATAATATATATATATATATATATATAATAAAAACATAGATTTACCCTTACACACAATACGTACTGCTATACTCGTGATTTATATATATTAAATGTACAATATATATAAAAATATACTAATATATATATATATATATATATGAAATGTACAGTATATATGTATATAGATATTATATACTGTATGTTATGTGGCTGGAGCCACTAGTCCCCACAGCCCACTTCTGCCACCACCCAGCTTGCCGGTAGAGCCCTGGCTCAGAGAGCGGATGATGGGGCTGCTTGTCTCACCTGGTAGGCTTCTCTCTGGAAGCTTGCTGAGGATGCTCGCTCGTACAACACGCCGGCTCCTTCACTTCCGCAGATCCCTGAATATCCCTGCTTTAAATTCATGTCTAGGAAAAAATAGGGGGGAAAAAAAAATAATAAAAATAAAAAAAAAAAGGAGGAAAATCTATATAAATGTATTCCTTGGTAGCAATGATGGGATCGGGTATGGGAAAAGCGGGGGGAAAATAATTGAAACTACATTAAAAAAAATCTATATTTAATTAAAATTTGGATAAAATGAATATTTGTAGCATAAGGTGTGATAATTAGGGAATAAAGGCAGGCATGGCTGGGAATTAGCTGGTATTTGGCGGCGGTTGCAGCTCTGCGCATACAGTGTGCTGCCTGCAATTCACTGTCACAGAATGAAAAGCCCCTATGAGACCCGCGGTGGTTATTTTTAGCTGCTTTCCCATGGAGCAAAAGAAGATATTCCATTAAAATACACTGAGCCATAAGACTGCAGCAATACACAGAGTCCGGGGCCGCCTCTCCACCAACCCTCTTGCGCCTGCTATACGGCATGCTCATTCCCGCCGCCCATCTGCACGTTAACCCCTCAGTGCCCAAGCCAACTTGCCATCCATGGCTAAAACGCGGCACGGACACGTCTCACCCTCCCTCCCCGCCGAGCCGCTTCCATTAATACACCCCGGGAGGCTGGAAAGCTACTCGCGAAGCGCCGTTAATCCACCCAGTAATTAAAAAAAAAAAAAGGCCAAAATGAAAATGAGAAATAATCATTTTTCAGCTTGGACGATATTTGATGTAAAAAGGTGCAAATTCCTTTTATTGGTCCCTGCTGGAATTTTCAGGTTATCAGAGAAATCCCTTTGTCTGTCCCCCCCCCACCCCCAGTCGTCACGCAGCAGGGGGGGTTGAATGACTAAAATGGGAATCGATGAGCATCGGCTAAAAATGATCAGATATTGTACATCAATATTATAATGCTGTAAAAAACATTATAAAAAAAGTACAGTCAGAGGATCTTCTCTTCCACGTTGTCAGTTTTGGAAATTCTCAGGTTTAGAAAATTAAAAATGGGAGATAAAATGTTGCGGCTCAGACGTTTGGTGTGAAACCTGCGAGTTGCCAGAAATTCACTATTTACTAAACAACTCCCCCCCGAACCTTCAAACCCCCCCCCCATTTTTAAACATTTCTTCCAGGTCATCTATTTTAGGGCCCTATTACATTGTTGTCGTTAGTGTTTGAGACAAACAGAGCCGGTCCAAGACACTGTGTCACCTGGGTCCAAGGATGAAAAGCCGCTCCCCCCCAGAAAAAAACCCAGGCAGCGTGTATGAGCTTATCACAGAGCTCCACAGCAATAAAACTCACAGTAATGGGCGGGGTGTAGGAGCATATCACAGAGCTCCACAGCAATAAAACTCACAGTAATGTGCAGTGTGTATGAGCTTATTACAGACCTCCACAGCAATAAAACTCACAGTAATCGGTGGTGTGTATGAGTGTATCACAGACCTCTACAGCAATAAAACTCACAGTAATGTGCGGTGTGTATGAGCTTATCACAGACCTCCACAGCAATAAAACTCACAGTAATCGGTGGTGTGTATGAGTGTATCACAGACCTCTACAGCAATAAAACTCACAGTAATGTGCAGTGTGTATGAGCGTATCACAGAGCTCCACAGCAATACAGCTCACAGTAATGGGTGGTGTGTATGAGTGTATCACAGAGCTCCACAGCAATAAAACTCACAGTAATGTGCAGTGTGCATGAGCGTATCACAGAGCTCCACAGCAATAAAACTCACAGTAATGGGTGGTGTGTATGAGCATATCACAGAGCTCCACAGCAATAAAACTCACAGTAATGGGCGGTGTGTATGAGTGTATCACAGAGCTCCACAGCAATAAAAATCACAGTAATGGGCGGTGTGTATGAGCATGTCACAGAGCACGACAGCAATAAAACTCACAGTAATCGGTGGTGTGTATGAGTGTATCACAGACCTCTACAGCAATAAAACTCACAGTAATGTGCAGTGTGTATGAGCGTATCACAGAGCTCCACAGCAATACAGCTCACAGTAATGGGTGGTGTGTATGAGTGTATCACAGAGCTCCACAGCAATAAAACTCACAGTAATGTGCAGTGTGCATGAGCGTATCACAGAGCTCCACAGCAATAAAACTCACAGTAATGGGTGGTGTGTATGAGCATATCACAGAGCTCCACAGCAATAAAACTCACAGTAATGGGCGGTGTGTATGAGTGTATCACAGAGCTCCACAGCAATAAAAATCACAGTAATGGGCGGTGTGTATGAGCATGTCACAGAGCACGACAGCAATAAAACTCACAGTACAGTGTGTATAAGTGTATCACACAGCTCCACATCAATAAAAATCATAGTAATGTGCAGTGTGTATGAGAGTATCACAGCTCCACAGCAATAAAGCGTACAGTAATGTGCATTGTGTATGAGCGTATCACAGAGCTCCACAGCAATAAAGCGCACAGTAATGTGCAGTGTGTATGAGCTTATCACAGCTCCACAGCAATAAAGCGTACAGTAATGTGCATTGTGTATGAGCATATCACAGAGCTCCACAGCAATAAAACGCAGTTCTGTGCAGTGTGTATGAGCGTATCACAGCTCCACAGCAATAAAGCGTACAGTAATGTGCATTGTGTATGAGCATATCACAGAGCTCCACAGCAATAAAACTCACAGTAATGTGCAGTGTGTATGAGCGTATCACAGAGCCCCACATATCCTGCCACACAGTCACATATCCATATACTCCACACTTGCGGTCACATATCCACACACATTGCCACAGATCCACATACCTATCCACACACCCCCTGAATAGAGCTAGCTGAGGCCCTGACCAACACCAGGCCTAGTCGAGACTAGAGTTGCCACATCAGCCATGTTTTCCTGGACACACATATTATTTATTCATGCTGATGGGCAGTGCATGACAAAAGCCACTCCGCAGCACGTAGAATCCATACACTGCAAGTAGGAAATAAAGAAAAAAAATCCAGATGACCTGCCTTAACTTCCTGCATGAAATAGTCATACGTGCCCTGGAAAACATGCCTGATATGGCAACCTTAGTCGAGGTCTAGGCAGGCGCAGGGCCTAGTCAAAGCTGCCACCTTTGAAGCAGAATGCCGCCCCTAGTATAGTGCCGCCTGGAGCCATGGACAGGCCGGCCCTGGACACACAACATAAGGGCAGACGTAACTTATTCAGTTATTTCACATTTTATACCTTGCCAATAAAGGAGATGTCTCGACCTTAGCGTCTCACGTTCCTGTGACACTGGTTTTGGGGGTTTCTGGGGTTCGTTCTGGGTAAGCCCGATACAAAGGAATAGGAAGCCTTTCACCCAGGTCAGGTACCAGTCCTAAAAGTGGCTGGACTTAGCAATGGTGGATATGGTAGTAGACCTAGTAGGCAGGGATAGCAGATAAGGAAGGGAACCACCAGTCTTTAGGTAGCTGGCATTCAACCAGAGGGAAGTACAAGGAAAAGTAGCAATGGGAGCGAAGGTACGGCACCAAGCGGCAAGCCTGGCAAAGTGAAAAGGTACTACAAGGGAGAGATAGACAGTCCGAATAACAAGCTGTGTCAACAGGGTATAGAGGTACACAAGTCAATCGCCAAATCCGGGTCAATACACAAATAGACAGTGAATAGAACAAACATAGCACTTAAGGGTCAGAAAAAAAATGTAACCCCTCCTAAAAGCTGGTGTGACACTCATAATGACCCGTAAACCCTGGCGTAACTTCCCTAAGCAGGTGAAGTCTATGGAGCTGTTACGGCTCTGGTTACATTTAATCCAGGGCAGAGATACACATACACAGGGGGGTAATGATCATTAGCTGCGCATGCAATCACTCTCAGCAACGCCAGCTGGAAATTTCACTGCTCCACACACTGCATAACATCTCACTAAGAAACTTTAACGTCTCTGGCTGACTTTAGCGTCTTGGTTGGGATACATAGGTTAAAGGCGAGATGCTAATGGTTAACGGCCGGCGCACGATTTAGCATTAGCATCTGACTTTTAATGTCTGCAAAGCCTCAACTGTACACATGTACGCAGTCGACAATGTAATCTATACCAGCAAACCAAATCTCCCGCAGCTGGAGGCCACGCTGCAAGAACAATTCACAGAGGGAGAAAAGTGGATCAAAGATAACAAACTATAACTAAATGCTGACACAACTGTTACAATGCTCTTTGGAACAGCACCTAAACTACACAAATTGCAAACACCCCATCTATGTGTCAGGACAAAATCAAATGACACGCTGACTACAGTCACTTCTCTCAAATATCTAGGTATGTGGTTGGACCCAAATCTATCCTTTGGCCCCACATCGAAAAACTTGCATCTAAACTTTACCCCAAACTAGGTGCCCTGTACAGAAACAAATCCTGCCTGAGCCCCGCGGTAAGAAAGCAGATTGTACAACAAATGCTTATGCCGGCTACGGCTATTGATTACGGAGATGTAGTGTATGCAGCCGCCCCGCAAACACACCTCCAGAAACTTACTACATTGTATAACTCATTCTGCCGCTTTGTGCTACAATGTAACTACATGATCCACCATTGTGACATGTTAAAAGAGCTAAACTGGCCATCACTGGAATCTAGACGCACCCTTCACCTTTCCAACCTGGTGTTTAAGAGCTTTTCTGGGAAGCTGCCACCCTACCTGAATAGTCTGTTTCCCCCAGCAGTTCCCTCATCCTATAACCTCCGATCCAGAACCTGCACCTTACTTGCAATACCACAATACAAAAAGACAGCAGCTCCGTCCTCATTTTCCTACAGAGCACCAGAAATATGGAATAACCTCCCAGACGCCATCAAATCTTCCCCCAGTCTTAAGTCATTCAAGAGCTCCTTACTAACATACCTCAATATGGAATGCACCTGTAAACATGTAACATAGTGACTATATACAGAATGCGCCTGTAAACATGTAACATAGTGACTATATACAGAATGCACCTGTAAACATGTAACATAGTGACTATATACAGAATGCCCTGTACATGTAACACATGACTATATACAGAATGCACCTGTAAACATGTAACACAGTGACTATATACAGAATGCACCTGTAAATCTGTAACATAGTGACTATATACAGAATGCACCTGTAAACATGTAACAGTGACTATCTACAGAATGCACCTGTAAACATGTAACACAGTGACTATATACAGAATGCACCTGTAAACATGTAACATAGTGACTCAATACAGAATGCACCTGTAAACCTGTAACATAATGACTATATACAGAATGCACCTGTAAACATGTAACATAGTGACTATATACATAATGCACCTGTAAACCTGTAACATAGTGACTATATACAGAATGCACCTGTAAACATGTAACATAGTGACTATATACAGAATGCACCTGTAAACATGTAACACAGTGACTATATACAGAATGCACCTGTAAACATGTAACACAGTGACTATATACAGAATGCACCTGTAAATCTGTAACATAGTGACTATATACAGAATGCACCTGTAAACATGTAACACAGTGACTATATACAGAATGCACCTGTAAACATGTAACACAGTGACTATATACAGAATGCACCTGTAAACATGTAACACAGTGACTATATACAGAATGCACCTGTAAACCTGTAACATAGTGACTATATACAGAATGCACCTGTAAACATGTAACAGTGACTATCTACAGAATGCACCTGTAAACATGTAACACAGTGACTATATACAGAATGCACCTGTAAACATGTAACATAGTGACTCAATACAGAATGCACCTGTAAACCTGTAACATAATGACTATATACAGAATGCACCTGTAAACATGTAACATAGTGACTATATACAGAATGCACCTGTAAACCTGTAACATAGTGACTATATACAGAATGCACCTGTAAACATGTAACATAGTGACTATATACAGAATGCACCTGTAAACCTGTAACATAATGACTATATCCAGAATGCACCTGTAAACATGTAACAGTGACTATATACAGAATGCACCTGTAAACATGTAACATAGTGACTTTATTTCCTACATATTTATTTTTCTGTTAATCTGTATATTTGTTTTTGTGTTAATATCTTGCATTGTATTACTTTGAATGGTTACAGTTACAGAAATACAATGTTCTTGAACCCAGGACATACTGAAAACGAGAGAAATCTCAATGTATCCTTCCTGGTAAAATCCTTTATAAATAAATAAATAAAGATAACCATGGAACACCCGCACACCCGGAATATATGGAGGAGACCCTGAAAATACACCCGCACACCCGGAATATATGGAGGAGACCCTGAAAATACACCCGCACGCCCTGAATATATGGAGAAGACCCTGAAAATACACCCGCACACTCTGAATATATGGAGAAGACCCTGAAAATACACCCGCACACCCTGAATATATGGAGGAGACCCTAAAAACACACCCGCACACCCTGAAAATATGAAGGAACCCCTAAAAACACACCTGCACGCCGTGAATATATGGAGGAGCCCCTAAAAACACACCGCACACCCTGAATATATGAAGGAGCCCCTAAAAAGACACCCTGAATATATGGAGGAGCCCCTAAAAACACACCCGCACACCCTGAATATATGGAGGAACCCCTAAAAACACACCCGCACACCCTGAATATATGGAGGAGACCCCTAAAAAGACACCCACACACCCTGAATATATGGAGGAACCCCTAAAAACACACCCACACACCCTGAATATATGGAGGAACCCCTAAAAACACACCTGCACACCCTGAATATATGGAGGAACCCATAAAAACACACCTGCACACCCTGAATATATGGAGGAGACCCCTAAAAAGACACCCACACACCCTGAATATATGGAGGAGCCCCTAAAAAGACACCTGCACGCCCTGAATATATGGAGGAACCACTAAAAACACACCCGCACACCCTGAATATATGGAGGAACCCCTAAAAAGACACCCGCACACCCTGAATATATGGAGGAACCCCTAAAAACACACCCGCACACCCAGAATATATGGAGGAACCCATAAAAATACACCCACACACCCTGAATATATGGAGGAACCCCTAAAAACACACCTGCACACCCTGAATATATGGAGGAACCCATAAAAACACACCTGCACACCCTGAATATATGGAGGAGACCCCTAAAAAGACACCCACACACCCTGAATATATGGAGGAGCCCCTAAAAAGACACCCACACACCCTGAATATATGAAGGAGCCCCTAAAAACACACCCGCACACCCTGAATATATGAAGGAGCCCCTAAAAACACACCCGCACACCCTGAATATATGGAGGAGCCCCTAAAAACACACCTGCACGCCCTGAATATATGGAGGAACCACTAAAAAGACACCCACACACCCTGAATATATGGAGGAGCCCCTAAAAACACACCTGCACGCCCTGAATATATGGAGGAACCCCTAAAAAGACACCCACACACCCTGAATATATGGAGGAACCCCTAAAAACACACCCGCACACCCTGAATATATGGAGGAACCCATAAAAATACACCCACACACCCTGAATATATGGTAGAGGCTAAAACAGTAATTGAATTTAAGCAGGCATGGGATAGGCATAAGGCTATCCTAAACAAAAGATAAATCCAGGTAAAGTATCCATGTAATTGGGCGACTAGATGGGCCGAAAGGTTCTTATCTGCCGACATTTTTCTATGTTTCTATATGGAGGAGCCCCTAAAAAGACACACGCACACCCTGAATATATGAAGGAGCCCCTAAAAACACACCTGCACACCCTGAATATATGGAGGAACCCCTAAAAACACACCCTGAATATATGGAGGAGCCCCTAAAAACACACCCGCACACCCTGAATATATGGAGGAACCCCTAAAAACACACCCGCACACCCTGAATATATGGAGGAACCCCTAAAAACACACCCGCACACCCTGAATATATGGAGGAACCCCTAAAAAGACACCCGCACACCCTGAATATATGGAGAGCCCCTAAAAACACACCCACACACCCTGAATATATGGAGGAACCCCTAAAAAGACACCCGCACACCCTGAATATATGGAGGAACCCCTAAAAAGACACCCGCACACCCTGAATATATGGAGGAGCCCCTAAAAACACACCCACACACCCTGAATATATGGAGGAACCCCTAAAAAGACACCCGCACACCCTGAATATATGGAGGAACCCCTAAAAACACACCCGCACACCCTGAATATATGGAGGAACCCCTAAAAACACACCCGCACACCCTGAATATATGGAGGAACCCCTAAAAACACACCTGCACACCCTGAATATATGGAGGAACCCCTAAAAACACACCCGCACACCCTGAATATATGGAGGAGCCCCTAAAAACACACCCGCACACCCTGAATATATGGAGGAGCCCCTAAAAACACACCCGCACAACCTGAATATATGGAGGAACCTAAAAACACACCCGCACACCCTGAATATATGGCGGAACCCATAAAAAGACACCCGCACACCCTGAATATATGGAGGAGCCCCCTAAAAAGACACCCGCACACCCTGAATATATGGAGAAACCCCTAAAAAGACACCCGCACACCCTGAATATATGGAGAAACCCCTAAAAAGACACCCGCACACCCTGAAATATAGGAGAACCCCTAAAAACACACCTGCACACCCTGAATATATGGAGGAACCCCTAAAAACACACCCGCACACCCTGAATATATGGAGGAACCCCTAAAAACACACCCGCACACCCTGAATATATGGAGGAACCCCTAAAAACACACCCTGAATATATGGAGGAACCCCTAAAAACACACCCGCACACCCTGAATATATGGCGGAACCCATAAAAAGACACCCGCACACCCTGAATATATGGAGGAGCCCCCTAAAAAGACACCCGCACACCCTGAATATATGGAGAAACCCCTAAAAAGACACCCGCACACCCTGAATATATGGAGGAACCCCTAAAAACACACCTGCACACCCTGAATATATGGAGGAACCCCTAAAAACACACCCGCACACCCTGAATATATGGAGGAACCCCTAAAAACACACCCGCACACCCTGAATATATGGAGGAACCCCTAAAAACACACCCTGAATATATGGAGGAGCCCCTAAAAACACACCCGCACACCCTGAATATATGGAGGAACCCCTAAAAACACACCCGCACACCCTGAATATATGGCGGAACCCATAAAAAGACACCCGCACACCCTGAATATATGGAGGAGCCCCTAAAAAGACACCCGCACACCCTGAATATATGGAGAAACCCCTAAAAAGACACCCGCACACCCTGAATATATGGAGAAACCCCTAAAAAGACACCCGCACACCCTGAATATATGGAGGAACCCCTAAAAAGACACCCGCACACCCTGAATATATGGAGAAACGCCTAAAAAGACACCCGCACACCCTGAATATATGGAGGAACCCCTAAAAAGACACCCGCACACCCTGAATATATGGAGGAACCCCTAAAAAGACACCCGCACACCCTGAATATATGGAGAAACGCCTAAAAAGACACCCGCACACCCTGAATATATGGAGGAACCCCTAAAAAGACACCCGCACACCCTGAATATATGGAGGAACCCCTAAAAAGACACCCGCACACCCTATAGAGCACCTAAAAAGAGGGTCATTAGGTATGATTCGATCGTGGCAGTTTTTTTTTTCATTCCGATATTAAACCTTACAAACCCCCGTCTGTTACTGAAGGAATTAAATAATTAGGACCCCGGGGTCTTTAATGTCACGCGCCCCCCCCTCCCATTTGAACGGTTACTGTTGCCATATAGCTGTAATGGAGATGTTATAATATGTTATAATTTGATTGGTTTTCACTTCCGTAGAGTGAGGAGGTTTATTTTTCTTCACACATAGGCTCAGTGACTGCTCTCAAACCTCACCATCCGCTGTACCTTCGCTCTCCTGTCGCCATGGTAACGGGATGGCTAATTGTATTTCTGCCCTGTTTTCTACATTTCCCAATCCATAGCTCTCTCTGTATCCTTGATGGTCCTGCTGATATCTGTGAGCTTAAAATAATGAAGAAATATATATATATATATAATTTTTTTTTCTTGCATTGTCTCCTTCCCGATCCTCCATCACTTGCACTTTCTATTTCTGGCTGGCGTTTCAGCATTGCGTCAATTGGTGTAGCTAAATCAGGTTTAAGGAATCAGCATCTGAGAACGAGCTGTTGTTGACACACAGACCTCAGAAGCTGAGGAACAGGGGCTGCATACGTCTGAGACCTGTGCAAAAAAAAAAAGATATTTGCAGATTATCTGTAAAATATCTATTTATAAATTTTATTATATATATATATATATATATATATATATATACACAGGCTATGTGAGGGAAATGAAGAAATGATGGAAACTGAATAGGGTGAAGAAATAAAAAATAAAATTATTTTCATACGAATAATGTATGTATATATACTGTATATATACTGTATATATATTCATATTCATATGGCTCCGTGGATGCACTCAGTCTTAGATCTACGCCTGCAGGTTTCCCTGTAGCGTCCCCATTCTAACGTGATATTCCACGGCAGGCGCTACCTCGGCATCTTGCCTCGGAACGCAGTGCTAACTGCTGGGATACTCAAAGTAGTGCTTCCGCGCCAACGTAAGTATCACCTCCGGGGGTCCATAGGACTCCATGGATGGTTGCCCTTCCAGGCCGTGAGCCCAGTGCGATCTCGGTCTCACAATACTGCTCAGCACCGCGGAGTGAGACTGGGGACTATTTGTTCCCAGTCTCACTCTGCTCCTGGCGACAAGAAGTGTCTGATTGAACCACAGCTCTCGCCGCGGGATGAGAGGTGAGTATCAGGTTTATTGGGGGGTTAGGGGGTGCTAAATTATTTTGCTTTTAGGTGGTCGACCTTTGACTTGTGCATCCCTGTGATAAATAGCACCAGCACTTTGTAATACCTCACTTATTAAAACGCCAATTAATGATTGCGCTCCCCATGTTAAGTACTCCCTCTATATCACAGGAATCACTCCCTGCATATGACAGATAATCACTCCCTACACACCACAGGGAATCACTCCCTCCATACCACAAGGAATCACTCCCTACATACCACAGGGAATCACTCCCTACATACCACAGGGAATCACTCCCTCCATACCACAGGGAATCACTCCCTACATACCACAGGGAATTACTCCATTCATACAACAGGGAATCACTCCCTACACACCACAGGGAATCACTCCCTGCACATGACAGGCAATCACTCCCTGCATACGACAGGGAATCACTCCCTGCATACGACAGGGAATCACTCCCTACATACCACAGGGAATCACTCCCTACACACCACAGGGAATCATTCCCTGCACACGACAGGCAATCATTCCTGCATACGACAGGGAATCACTCCCTGCATACGACAGGGAATCACTCCCTGCATACCACAGGAAATCACTCCCTACACACCACAGGGAATCACTCCCTGCACACGACAGGCAATCACTGCCTGCATACGACAGGGAATCACTCCCTGCATACGACAGGGAATCACTCCCTACATACCACAGGGAATCACTCCCTACACACCACAGGGAATCACTCCCTGCATACGACAGGGAATCACTCCCTATATACCACAGGGAATCACTCCCTACATACCACAGGGAATCGCTCCCTACATACCACAGGGAATCACTCCCTATATGTGTGTGTCAGTATTTTTTGGCTAACACATATAATTGGCAAAAAATGGCGTGATTTTGTTAAGGTTTTGCTATCAGGCCCTTTGTGCAAAAAAAAGAGAAGAAAAGGGTCCAGACACACCATTTCTGGTTTGAATATTTAACAGAGCATTGTGGCATGCCATCGGGGTGAGTGTCAGCTCTGCACAGAGATCAGTCCTGCAGGACACCCCTCCGCTCACTGTGTGTGCCCGAGTGACTGTCTGGTAGTGCTCAATAGCCTTTGGCCAGCTCCACCCATGCAAGGGGAAACGGGAAACATAGTAGCTCCCGACTCTGGAACCGTAACTAAGTACCAGCTGTGTTATCTCATCAAGGGATGAGAAATCCTATTCATGTTTAAGGGCAGTGACATATCCACCCAATCACATCTGGGCAGCACAAATGTAGACAATGAGTGTAAAGGACTGGGCATTCTTCCAACAACGGCAGAGTTATTGCTCCCTACGCGAGCCTTTCTCAAGCCTTGGGAAGAAATAATGGGTGGTAAAAGGGTGCCCCAAGAATAACTGAGGAGAGACAGATCAGGAGAAAGAGAGGGGTGGGATGTTAGGTACATGTGGTCCTCGACCCCAATGTAGGGTGGCCAACTGGTGACTCCGAGGAACCTGGGATATCCACAGACCCTTATCGGTATGAGTCAGGATGTGGAGGCTGACGGACATTGAGGGATACAAGATAAAACTCTACCTAGACTTCTGGGCCCCTGAATATGTCAGCATTTTGGTAAAAGGGGGGGGGTCACAGGTTAAACCAAGAATTGTTGAGAATTTCAAAGTCACAAAAATACATTGTTGAATGTGTTTTAGGAATTATCTACCTTTGGCCACGAGCCTTTTCTATGTCTGTCACTTCCACCACGTAATTAGGTTTGCAGTAAAATGTAGAATTGTGCCGGGCGTCTGCATTTAAACCGCCAGCCTGGTAAATGATTTCTATCGCGCCTCGGCCGACTGTTCAGGAGGTGGGAGCGATCTGGTAGTTAGAATAATGAAGAGATGCTTCCTACTTATCTCCTTGCCATGATGAGCTTTCGATGGTCCTCGAAACGCGTATTACTGCCAGTGACATCATGGAGAGTCCTCGGCGGAATTGCTGTCAGACCCGGCTTGCCGCTGGCAGAGGGAATTATTTTTTTCTTTTGTTTTTCACCAATCAGCTTTTTGTGTTGAATATCAGTCTCTGGTTTAGGAATCTAAAAATAATTTTCTATTGTTATTTGTTCTTTTCAGGTAGATTACAAGTTCATTTTTGGAGTTGCGGGGCACATTCTCCTTCTTTTCCATTGGTTTTCCATTATTTTTTAATTATACTTTTCTTATTGGTGTTTTCTCTCTATTCGCTCTGTCCACCCTGTGTGGACTCCTTCATCCCATCTTTATGGCTATTATGTTGTTTGCTGTTGTACTTATTTGTTTTCTATTTGATCGTCTTCCAGGCATTCTTAATAAAGTTTCTTTTAAAAAAAAACTAATAATTTCACGCGTCAGCAATAAAACAAAACCGGATCCGCAGAAGATGTGTGTCAAGACCCGCAACGTACCTGAAACCTTTGAAATTTCTCATGGTTTCTCTGCAAGCATGCCAAAATTCAAACCGCCCCACACTAAAATACCACTGATACACAGTGAGACCCTGGTAAATGTTACGTGCCGGTACCGACTGGGGGGAATCGGAATCGTCCTTTGGATTGTTGCCCAATCTATACGTTTGGCCCAAGTGTAACTATAATCATAGGATGATGATTACGAGCGTGTGTTGGTTTTTTCTCTTCCTCAAAGGCATTCAGGTCCATCCATTTGAATTCAACCAAGACAATGTTGGGTTTCTGCCCCATGAGAATAGTCATCCATGAGCGAGATTTGGTAGAGGCTGGATGTCCCTTATCCAAAATGCTCGGAACCAGATGCATGTTGCATTTGGGATTTTGGAAAGTTTTATGAAGGCCCTATCGTTTCCACGCAAAATTAGACGTAAAAGCCAACGGGATCTTGGCCGAGCCAAACAAAGGAAGAGTCCGGAAACCCATGGACTAGGAAAGTGAAAGATCACGTTGCTCATATTGTAAATGATGTAACAGAAGACCATGAGATAAAGTAAGTCTGGAGACAGCAAGAATATCGGGGTAATTTTCTCATCACCAAGAGTTGAAAAGCAACATGGCGGCCACTCACAGGAATATTGGCGCGCGAGCCCACGGTGCGCATTACTTCACAAGCTGATTGTCTTTCAACAACTTTTAATGTCAAGACTGAAAATCTCGAGACGAGCCGGCCTGAATCATCCTTCTCCTCTCCGTGGAACACAACTGGCGTGTTCGGACTCGTTAAAATAGAAGCAGATCTGAGACTTGCGATCAGCTAATGTAAGTCATCCCTGTAACACAAATTGAGGCGTATGCTGTATTTTTAGCGTAGCTATAAATAGCAGCACAGGAACAAATCTTGTAAATATGTATATGTGAAGCCTGTATCCAACGCTAAGCATGGTAGCCGTGAGTAACATCGGGGGGGGGGGGGGGGGTCGTCAGATTCCTGCTTAAATGTAGCGTGAAAATTTGTATATAAATCATACTTCTATTTAAATGCGTCTGTTAGTGGCGTGACGGCCTGTTTCATGTAACAGCCAATTTGAATAAAACTCTATAAATTTCACTGCGCTTTTCCTGATATTAACCTTTTCCTGGAGAATAGATGCTTCTTTCTCAAAAATCACTGGAAATCCGTTTGGATGGAACCACAAATTGGCTTGATGGTCCAAAGTCCTCCTCCTCGTTACTGGCCAAAACGTTATAATGTATTATGATTTGCCAAGTGCCTTTTCCACTTTTAGCTATTTTTTTTCTACATCTTTTGTCCTCGTTTTCGATTCCGCACTGCTTCTCCTTTATCGGCTCTTTTGTCTCTCCGTCACCACCAGTCGCAACCTTTTCTCTTCCTCAGTTTGCCAGTCTTGGGTTTTCTCACTTAGGTCCTGGATTGATTTCCATTTACAACACTAAACCCTTGTTTCTGTGCACCATTGCCCATCGAAACCCACTGTTTGACCTCTTACTGCCCCATTATGACCTACTTCCGATTTTGTTGGCCATTGATAGTTCCTCCTTCTCGCCAGCAAAGAACTGAGTCTCATTTTAGACGCTAGACTCTATACATCGAAGTTGGCCCAAATAAAAGGTGTAGCAAAGAGTCAACATAGCCAAAAGCCTCAATCTCCAATGTGGTCTCATACACCCTGTCTGTCTGGACATTAGGTGGTGGATCCAGAGCTGGGGTTTGTCTGGTGGTTCTCATACTAAATGGTCATGATACTGGGGTCAGGAATGGATGTAACATCCTCAATACATGCTGCCGGTTCCTTATAATCCTCTGACCTCGGTCCATGTGGCTGTGGTCAAGCGTAAACAGCAAAGGACACAGACAAAGAATGGGATGACCAAAAACCATGTGTAGTGATATGGTATGGGATCCTATGGTTGCCTTAAATATCCAATTAATCAGTGTGTAATACAAGAGAAATTGACCTGAAGGCAGCACTGGGGTATGACAGGGGCGCCTTGTACTCAGTGGACAGACAAAATATGTGACAAACTCTGTAAACGAAGCTGTGATCTTCTAACGCCCTAATCATAGCTGTGGGCATGCTTTTGTAAGGCCAATCCAACTCCTATGCGCTTTGATGGGGATGGATGGACAAAGTAAGGCCATCAACTTTCATAGTTTCTTTGAGAGGACCAGTAGGACATGCCTGTTCTCAACAAGAACATGAATGGGATTCTGAAAGCTGGCTGGGAACAATGTTTACACCAAAACTATGCTACACTTGACTGAATATGAATGGATCAACTAGGAGATGGCCAATGCGTACTGTCAACCTGATGAGATGGTCAGACCTACACAACATCTCCCATACAGCACCATAAGAGACTGAGTCACTGAATCGGGCTAAAGCAAAGCTTTCTCCAAAACTGCATGGATGTAGAAATGGAGATAGACAAATGGGCTATAAGAGGCCAAGCCATGGTCCTCAGTCCCAAAGGAGACCACTGTCATGGTTGTCGCCGAAGGGCAAGTAAGGTGCTGTTTCCCTTACAAAATCAAGTTCCAGTCCAGATCTTACCTTTGCCTGGTCTGGTGTCCAGGCATTCAGGGATCCATTTTATTATTATTATTATTATTCTTTATTTATAAAGCGCCAGCATATTCCGCAGCGCTGTACAATAAGCACAGTATAGACAGGGTTACAATACATTGAACAACATTTGACAAACAGTACAGGAGGAGATGAGGGCCCTATTCCCGTAGGAACTCACAATCTGGGAGGGTTGGGGTTGGAAACAGGAGGAGAGGACTGTAAGGTGAGAGTGATTGATGGTTGCGTCAGTGAGTTGGGTGGTCGGCTTCCCTAAATAGGAACGTTTTAAGGGAGCGTTTGAAGGAAGAGAAGTTAGGGGAAAGTCTGACAGTACGAGGGAGAGCGTTCCAGAGAGTGGGGGCTGCGCGTGAGAAATCCTGCAGTCTATCATGGGAAGAGGTGATGCGGGGAGAAGCTAGGCGCAGGTCACTGTTTGACCTTAGGGAGCGGGCTGGGGTGTATTTGGTGATTAGTGAGGAGAGGTAGTGGGGCGCTGAGTTAGTGAGGGTTTTGTAGGTAAGGATAAGGATTTTGAACTTAATTCTGCAGTGGATGGGGAGCCAGTTTGCAAGTTTCCCCTCACCTCCCGAGCCTCAGGTGTGGGCTGATCCTGGACTCCCCATATAATCAGGCCTCACCCTTCAAGCAATGCTTCTGCATTATCCTATCCTTCCTTGGAAGCCTCACGGTGTGCCTATCCTGCGTGCTCTGCACATTTCCAGGCTGAGAACCCCATTGTTATATCCCGCTGAGACCCCTCTTTGCAAGTACCCCGTGGAGACCACCTTCCCTGCAATATCCTATTGTGACCCCCCTCATCGCAGCATTCCATCTACAACCCCCTTCCTGGACATTCCCTACAATCTCCATTTCTGGACTTCCACTCCCATTACTGCTCCAGAGCCACCTATTGATTTGACCTCCTGTTTATGACCATCTGCTATGGACTTTGACCACTCTCTGCCCGCCGCCTGCCAAGACCCCTGCACGATCTGACCATTCTCCTGCTTTAACCCTCCTGATACCACGCTTGATATTCTTGTTGTTTCATCTGCCCCTTGTGTCTTCTAGTCCGCCCTCTGTGTATCCAGTAAGTGTATAGAGTTATTTCTGTATTCAGTGTCCAGTCCAGTGTCTGTTCTGTCCACCCTTGTGTTATTCTGTATTCAGTGTCTGTGCTATTCAGTGTCCTGTCCCATCTGCTCAGTGTACCCTGCCCGCTGTATATATTATAGAAACTGGTTGGTAAACTTATAAGTGTTTATTACTTATTCATTGTCCCCTCTCCTGATTTACTTCTGTTCCTATTCTAAATAAACCATTATTCTGGTTACACTCACAGTTTGTGTAACCACACCCTGGGCTCGTTAACTCCCCGGCACCTCCATGACAACCACCCACAGGAACACAGTCCTATTACAACTCATATGACCATTGTCACAGGGGCACCCGGCGTGAGCCAAGCTGGGTTCTGTATAATGAATAGTCAGCCCTTGAGGCAGGTTAGCTGCTGGCTGCATAGACAGACCACAGCACAGATACTGAACAAGAGAAATAACAGAACAACTGGAACAACAGGGAGGGAAGGAGAACACAGAACACTAAAGGGAACCCTATCTCTATAATAAGGTCCTTGCAATGGCCTTCTATCTAGGGAAAGGGAAACCATAAAAAGAATACAAGAGAACAGAAAGGGCAAGGGTAAACAGGATACAACAACACAATATACTCACACCCAGCAGCAACACACAGGGAAACCCTGAACTGGGATAAGGTCCTTGCAATGGTCTTCTAAACTAAATGAATAATATGCTGCTGGGTGATACACTAAACAGGATAGAGGACATAAGGAAACAAATAACAGAATAACAACAGTGATAACCAAGAGAGTAGTCAGAATACAAGCCGAGATGAGATGCCAGAGAGGGAAGTCAAAAAGGCCAGGAATAAGGTACATAGGATCAAGAAACACCAATACACAGAGTACAGGGATAAACCAAATAGAGTTGTCAATGCCAGGCCAAGATCATACACAGTGCAGGTAGTCAGGAATAGCAGAGATCATACACAGTAAATACCAGGACAAGATCACAGGAAGCAAAGACTCTCAGGAAACAAGACCCTCAGGAACTAAACCCATGCAAGAGCAGGGAGCCTATGCCCTGCCTGCATATTTATAGGAACAGGGCGGACCATGTGACTCCAGGCCAGCTGCAGGGGAATCCAGAAATGGCACAGGGTGGAATGGCTTGGCTTATCAAAGGAAGAGCTGGCCTCGATCACTCTCACCACCAGGGGGCAGGGCTGGAATGTGACAACCATCATCAGTGCTAAATTAAGGGCTTCATGGGGCTGGAGCTGGATATTTTAGTGGGCATTGGCTGCATCCCTCTCAGCTCCATTGTGCCTCTTCCATATTCTTCTCACCTCCCATTGTGTTCCTGCCCCATTCATCTCACACCTATACTTCAATTGTGCCACTGTCCATCCCTATTGATCTACTTGTGTTGATGACAATTGGTGCTGACATTTTTCTGGCCCTCAACATCGCGAAGAGATCAGATTGGTGGAGGCTTTATCGTAAATCCACATGGAGGGAGTCGAATGCAAACGAGAGACCAGGGCAAAACTCTCCATTTCATAGAGTAAGGCCTTTATTATATCACAAGCAGGGGGGAAGTGACCAGCCCGGGACAGATTACTGCAAAACTTTTACCGGTGGATGGCGGTGAATGGATACCACTGGAGAACGTCAGGCGGTATCTCTGTCCTATAGCTTTCACCTACTACCAACGCAGCCTACAAGTGAGTCACACTGTATTGTCTTTTCAGAAGGACACACAACATTGTGTTGGGAACATCGGGGTTTAGTCATCTGTGTATTTCACAGGTTCACAAAAGACGAGCAGCTCATCAAACAGGCCCTTTCAAAACACATATTCTTTGTTATTTTTTGCCAAGGCCATTCCATCCACGCATGAGATCGTAGGAAAACATGTTGCCTTCCTAACATTCCTCTGTTGACGCCTGTTGGAGCCGTGCACACGTTAATGTACTCCCACTCCCAACGTAGGTAGACAGTGGTCTTCAGGGCTTCAGTCAAGTGGGGACGCACGGGAACTTAGTTCTTTCGCTATTTTTGGCAGTTGAATGGAGTTTGCACGTGGCTGGCGCACTCTGCAACTTTATATTTCATTTTGCAGTTATATTTTTCCTTATTAAGTCACAGTAACTGAATTGTATGACAATTTTCATAATTATTCTATTAAACTCAGTCTGGCCAATGTTTTACCAACAATATAATTTACCTATGGGCATATTGGTGAGATGATGGGATGTGGGGGAGGGGAGAAACCCTGTTGTGCTTGCATGCCTCTTATGCCAGACTTGACCCAAGCCACCGCTTCCCAGTGGTTGCCCTCTTCTCTTCCCTTTGTGTCCCCTCGGCCCAGCGTGCCCCCACACAGGAAGCAGCATGCTGCAGGGGGCGCTGAATAAAGACTTTCCCTTCCGTTATTTTTCTATAATCACCGGGGTCTGTAAGCTTTGTTTTAATGCCCGAAATCAGGGGTCAGTAACCTTGGCCCTCCAGGTATTCGGAAATTGCATTTCTTACGATGCTCAGCTACTCATTAGTTTTGCTGAGCCTCAAGGGAAATGTAGTTCCAAAACATCTGGAGGGCCAAGCTTGCGGACTCCTGCCCTAGGAGGCTGAATTAAGGACTTTGCGTTTACAGGAACGTCCGACGTCCTGCTTTACAATGACATATTAAACACCGGCACAGCTCCAGCTTTCTTCGCAATGCCCAGCTTGGCGTGTCTTGCTCCTCTGCTCCGTAAAATTACACGTTTCCCAAGTAAAAAGGGTTAAAAACGACAAATCGGAAGGGTGTCAAGACGTCGTCAGTTTCCCATGTTTTCTGTGGAGTGAAATACAAGTCCTTTATTAGCTGCGTGCACTTCCCCGGCAATCGAGTTAAACGTGTAATGAGTTCCTTTGAAGCTCCTGAGCGCGGCCGTTATCAGGAGGAACTATAAAAGCAATTTAATGTGGAGAATTTGGCGCTCAGCTCTCAATGAGGCCTGGAGATGGCGGCTTGTAATATCCACGCGGAAGCGCGTCCTGTGATTTCCACTTCAGCTTCTGAAGCGTGCGTGCATGCCGGAGAAGTGGGTCACTCGGCACGTGGGACGGGAATTCTGCTGCTTCATAATTCCATGAAGGGGGGCATGATCACCTTGTGCTGAGCTCCTTGAATGTCCATGTGAAAACCTCTATGTTCCAGTCACATGGTTACCAGCGACCATCATGGAGCCTGGCAAAGGGGGTGGAGCCTAACAAATCACTTTTTTAAAAACTGAATTTTCAAATTTGGCATCTTTTGTAAAGATGAAGGGGTTATTCACTGAACACCGTTGTTTTGTTTCACTGATGTTCCCTATATTTGTTGGAAAAATCACTGTTGCTACAACTACGGTGAACAGCAGCGAACCAAAGAAGCAAAATCCAACACCGGCAGCTGAAAATACTTCAAACAATGACAAACAACACTGAACAACAATACCACCGCTACTCTACTGTAAACTGAGTAATCTGCAGCTATCCTCTATTCAGCGTCTTCTGCCGTTGTTTGTAAACTGGAGAATAAAAGGCGGGGATTTAAAGCTCAGATCTCCATGGACCTACCAAAGAAACAACAGTAACAACATTAGACAATGTCAACCGAAACATCAGCGGCAGCTACAGCGAAATCAACGCTGACCTACAACGGCAGATACTGCAGCGGAAATCCCATAGAAAACTGTACTGAGAATCATGATAGAAACTTCAATTGAAATTGTGGTGGGAAGAGCCATGAAACGTACAGAGAACCAACGTGTAGACGGCTGGACAACTTCAAATTTTGCTTTGTTTCATTCGATTTCAGAATCCACAATTTTCAGCTTTAGGAATTTTCCAAATCTGCCAATTTAGATCGATATGAAATTTCAGACAGATCCAAAAAATTTTGGAAATGTCTGAAATTTTGCAGGTGTGCATATTTTTAACCTCTATACCCCCTTCTATTCCATTACCTCCCATTAAACTTTCCTCTGCACCCCCTCCAATCTTCCCCTCTATACTACCTCCTCTGCACCCGGAAATATTAGTTAGGGTTAGCATTAGGGTTACTTTTAAGTTTACGTTACTGTTAGGCTTACTGGTTCTGTTTCTGTTGGAGTGGCTGTTAGGCATACTGCTTTTTTATGTTTGTATGAGCGCTAGAGTTAGTGTTACAGTTACTGTTTATGCTTGTATAAGGTCGAGGGTTACTTCTAGGCTAGGGTTACTGTTAAATTTAGGCTTAGCATTAGGCTTAGGTTTACTAAAAGGCTTAGCGATTTTATTTGTGATAGGGTTATTGTTATTCTGTTACTGTTTATGTTTGTATTAGGGCTAGGTTAAAGTCTAGGGTGACTTCTAGAGTTTGGTTACTATTGGCACTAGAATTAGAGCTAAGCTTACTGCTTCTGTTTGTATTAGGGTTACAGTTACTGTTTGTGTTTTGGTTATGGTTAGGGTTGCTTCTAGGATTGGGTTACTTGTTCTGTTTGTGTTAGGATATAGTTAGTTTGTGTTTGGGTTATGGTTAGGGTTACTGGTTCTGTTTGTGTTAGGGATATAGCTAGTTTGGGTTATGGTTACTGGTTCTGTTTGTGTTATGGATAAAGTTAGTTTGTTTTTGGGTTATGGTTAGGGTTACTGCTTCTGTTTGTGTTAGGGATAAAGTTAGTGTTTGGGTTATGGTTATGGGTAATGGTTCTGTTTGTGTTAGGGATATAGTTAGTTTCTGGTTTGGGTTAGGGTTACTTGTTCTGTTTGTGTTAGGGATATAGTTAGTTTGTGTTATGGTTAGGGTTACTGCTTCTGTTTGTGTTAGGGATATAGTTAGTTTGTGTTTGGGTTATGGTTGGGGTTACTGGTTCTGTTTGTGTTATGGGATATAGTTAGTTTGTGCTAGGGTTACTGCTTCTGTTTGTGTTAGGGATATAGTTAGTTTGTGTTTGGGTTATGGCTAGGGTTATTTGTTCTGTTTCTGTTATGAGATATTGTTAGTTTGTGTTTGGGTTAGGGTTACTTGTTCTGTTTGTGTTAAGGATATAGTTAGTTTGTGTTTGGGTTATGGTTGGGGTTACTGGTTCTGTTTGTGTTATGGGATATTGTTAGTTTGTGTTTGGGTTAGGGTTACTTGTTCTGTTTGTGCTAGGGATATAGTTAGTTTGTGTTATGGTTAGGGTTACTGGTTCTGTTTGTGTTAGGGATATAGTTAGTTTGTGTTTGGGTTATGGATATGGTTTGGGTTACTGGTTCTGTTTGTGTTATGAGAGATTGTTAGTTTGTGTTTGGGTTAGGGTTACTTGTTCTGTTTGTGTTATTGATATAGTTAGTTTGTGTTATGGTTAGGGTTACTGGTTCTGTTTGTGTTAGGATATAGTTAGTTTGGGTTATGGTTAGGGTTACTGGTTCTGTTTGTGTTAGGGATATAGTTAGTTTGGGTTAGGGTTACTTGTTCTGTTTGTGTTATGGATATAGTTAGTTTGGGTTTTGGTTAGGGTTACTGGTTCAGTTTGTGCTAGGGATATAGTTAGTTTGGGTTAGGGTTACTGGTTCTGTTTGTGTTAGGGATATAGTTAGTTTGGGTTAGGGTTACTTGTTCTGTTTGTGTTATTGATATAGTTAGTTTGGGTTATGGTTAGGATTACTGGTTCTGTTTGTGTTAGGATATAGTTAGTTTGGGTTATGGTTAGGGTTACTGGTTCTGTTTGTGTTAGGGATATAGTTAGTTTGGGTTAGGGTTACTTGTTCTGTTTGTGTTATGGATATAGTTAGTTTGGGTTTTGGTTAGGGTTACTGGTTCTGTTTGTGTTATGGGATATAGTTAGTTTGGGTTAGGGTTACTGGTTCTGTTTGTGTTAGGGATATAGTTAGTTTGTGTTATGGTTAGGGTTACTGCTTCTGTTTGTGTTAGGGATATAGTTAGGTTGTGTTATGGTTAGGGTTACTGGTTCTGTTTGTGTTAGGGATATAGTTAGTTTGGGTTAGGGTTATGGTTACTGGTTCTGTTTGTGTTAGGGATATAGTTAGTTTGGGTTATGGATTGGGTTACTTGTTCTGTTTGTGTTAGGGATATAGTTAGTTTGTGTTTGGGTTATGGTTACTGGTACTTTTTGTGTTAGGGATATAGTTTGGGTTAGGGTTAGGGTTACTTGTTCTGTTTGTGTTAGGGATATAGTTAGTTTGGGTTATGGTTAGGGTTAATGGTTCTTTTTGTGTTAGGGAGGGATATAGTTAGTTTGGGTTATGGTTAGGGTTACTGCTTTGTTTGTGTTAGGGATATAGTTAGGTTGTGTTTGGGTTAGGGTTACTGGTTCTGTTTGTGTTAGGGATATAGTTAGTTTGTGTTATGGTTAGGGTTACTGGTTCTGTTTGTGTTAGGGGTATAGTTAGTTTGTGTTATGGTTAGGGTTACTGCTTAATGCCTGTGTGTGGCGATTACAGCAACACCTTGTATCTGTATGTGCCGCATAATGCCTGTGTATGGCAATTACAGCAACACCTTGTATCTGTATGTGCTGCATAATGCCCCAGTATGGCAATTACAGCAACACCTTGTATCTGTATGTGCCGCATAATGCCTGTGTCTGGCAATTACAGCAACACCTTGTATCTGTATGTGCTGCATAATGCCTGTGTATGACAATTACAGCAACGCCTGTGTTATGGTTAGGGTTACTGGTTCTGTTTGTGTTAGGGATATAGTTAGGTTGTTTTTTGGTTAGGGTTACTGGTTCTGTTTGTGTTAGGGATATAGTTAGTTTGGGTTATGGTTAGGGTTACTGGTTCTGTTTGTGTTAGGGAAATAGTTAGTTTGGTTAGGGTTACTGGTTCTGTTTGTGTTAGGGATATAGTTAGTTTGTGTTATGGTTAGGGTTATTGGTTCTGTTTGTGTTATGGATATAGTTAGTTTGTGTTTGGGTTAGGGTTACTGGTTCTGTTTGTGTTAGGGATATAGTTAGGTTGTGTTATGGTTAGGGTTACTGGTTCTGTTTGTGTTAGGGGTATAGCTAGTTTGTGTTATGGTTAGGGTTACTGCTTAATGCCTGTGTGTGGCAATTACAGCAACGCCTTGTATCTGTATGTGCTGCATAATGCCCCAGTATGGCAATTACAGCAACACCTTGTATCTGTATGTGCTGCATAATGCCCCTGTATGGCAATTACAGCGACACCTTGTATCTGTATGTGCCGCATAATGCCTGTGTATGGCAATTACAGCAACACCTTGTATCTGTATGTGCTGCATAATGCCTGTGTATGGCAATTACAGCAACACCTTGTATCTGTATGTGCTGCATAATGCCTGTGTATGGCAATTACAGCAACACCTTGTATCTGTATGTGCTGCATAATGCCTGTGTATGACAATTACAGCAACGCCTGTGTTATGGTTAGGGTTACTTATCAGGGTAATTGAAGTTCATTTTCAATTACATTAGGGGTAGACCCTTTGGTCTCTCACTTCTTCTTTCACCTCCAATCTTTTTCAATTTTGATCCCTTTCTGGTATTTGTTATATTGTTACGCTCTACCATCTTGGTAGCGATCTGTGTTAGGGATATAGTTAGGTTGTGTTATGGTTAGGGTTACTGGTTCTGTTTGTGTTAGGGATATAGTTAGTTTGTGTTATGGTTAGGGTTACTGGTTCTGTTTGTGTTATGGATATAGTTAGTTTGTGTTATGGTTAGGGTTACTGGTTCTGTTTGTGTTAGGGATATAGTTAGGTTGTTTTATGGTTAGGATTACTGGTTCTGTTTGTGTTAGGGATATAGTTAGTTTGTGTTATGGTTAGGGTTACTGGTTCTGTTTGTGTTAGGGATATAGTTAGGTTGTTTTATGGTTAGGATTACTGGTTTTGTTTGTGTTTGGGGTATAGTTAGTTTGTGTTTGAGTTAGGTTTGCTTATAGGGTTGGGTTACTGGTTCTGTTTGTGTTAGTTTTCCAGTTACTGTTTGGGTTCTGGTTAGAGTTGGTTACAGGGTTGGGTTACTGGTTCTGTTTGTGTTAGGGATATAGTTACTGTTTGGGTTATGGTTACAGGTTCTTTTTGTGTTCTGTTTGCAGTTACTGCTTGTAGTAGGGCTGGGGTTCCATCTGTTAGACCTATGGCATTGGTATAAATATATACCCCTGCATATAGAAGGAATATATATGTGTCTCTGGGTTTATATAATGTATAGCGAGAGCTCTGGATGTATACACTATATATATATGTGACTCTAGGTGTATGCACTGTATCTATGTAGTTCTGGATGTATACACTGTATTTGTTGCTCTGGGTGTATATAATGAATCTATATGCAGCTCTGGGTGTATATATCGAATATATGTGGTTCTGGGTGTATATATTGAATCTATATGTGGTTCTGGGTGTATATTATGAATCTATATGTGGCTCTGGGTGTATATATTGAATCTATATGTGGTTCTGGGTGTATATTATGAATCTATATGTGGCTCTGGGTGTATATATTGAATCTATATGTGGCTCTGGGTGTATATAATGAATCTATACGCAGCTCTGGGTATATATAATGAATATATGCGGCTCTGTGTGTATATAATGAATCTATATGTGTATGGGTGTATATAATGAACCTATGCGGCTCTGGGTGTATGTAATGAATCTATATGCAGCTCTGGGTGTATATAATGAATATATGCGGGTCTGTGTGTATATATTGAATCTATATGTGGTTCTGGGTATATATAATTAATCTATATGTGGTTCTGGGTGTATATAATGGATCCATATGCGTCTCTGGGTGTATATAATAAATCCATGTGTGGTTGTGGGTGTATATAATGGATCTATATGTATCAGGGTGTATATAGTGAATCTATATGAGGCTCTGGACATATATAATGGATCTATATGTGGCTCTGGGTGAATATAATGAATCTATATGAGGCTCTGGGTGTATATAATAAATCTATATGTGTATGGGTGTATATAATGAATCTATATGTGGCTCTGGGTGTATATGATGGATCTATATGTGGCTCTGGTGAATATAATGGATCTATATGTGTCTCTGGGTGCATATAATGGATATATATGCGGTCTGGGTCTATATATTGAATCCATATGCGGTCTGGGTGTATATAATGAATCTATATGTGGCTCTGGGTGTATATAATGGATCTATATGTGGCTCTGGGTGGATATGCTGAATCTATTGGTGTGATGGATCTATATGTGGTTCTGGGTGTATATATCGAATCCATATGTGGTATGGGTGTATATAATGAATCTATATGTGGCTCTGGGTGTACATATACTTGAAAACGAGAGAAATCTCAATGTATAAATAATTTATAAATAAATAATACCGAATCTATATATGGCTCTGGATGTATATAATGGATTTATATGTGTCTGGGTGTATATATTGAATCTATATATGGCTCTGGACAGGGCCGCCATCAGGGCATTACGCCCCATACAGCAGTAAGGGGCCCGGTGCCCGGGGGGGCCCGGGCCGCCGGGGTCCCCGCCGGGCCGCCGGGGCCCGCTGGGGCCGCCGGGGCCCCCGGCGGGCCCCTTACTGCTGTGACTGCTATGATGGCGGGCGGCCGCTGCCCGCTGCCTTAATTTCTTTGGCCGGGCCGCGGGCGGGCCAAGCAGCGTGCGTCTACTTCCAAGGCACGCTGCTTTGGCACCGCCCCCAGTCACGTGTGTGACGGCGCACACGTGACACGCGGCGCCAAAAGAACTCTGACACCGCGTGGTGAAGAAGCAAGAAGAAAGAAGCAAGAAGAAGCGAAGAAGCAAGAAGAAAGAAGCAAGAAGAAGCGAAGAAGCAAGAAGAAGCGAAGAAGCAAGAAGAAGCAAGAAGAAAGAAGAAAGAAGAAAGAAGCGGAGAAGAAAGGAGAAGAACCAGTCCACGACAGAAGACTGTAGCGGGTAAGTAGGACGGGGTCAAGACCGGGCCCATCCCCAGGCACCCAGGCCCATCCCGGGGACCGGGCCCAGGCCCATCCCCAGGCACCAGGGCCCGGGGACCAGCCCAGGCCCATCCCCGGGGTCCAGACAGGGCCTGGGGACCAGACCGGGCCCAGGCCCATCCCCAGGGACCAGACGAGGCCCAGGCCCATCCCGGGGACCAGTCTGGGCCCAGGCCCATCCCCAGGGACCAGACGGGGCCAGGCCCATCCTGGGGACCAGTCCGGGCCCAGGCCCATGCCCATCCCAGGGACCAGGCCATGCCCGGGGGGACCAGGCCCATCCCCTGGTCCAGGCCCATACCCGGCCCGGGGACCAGACAGGGACCGGGGACCAGACAGGGCCCAGGCCCATCCAGGGACCAGACGGGGCCCAGGCCCATCCTGGGGACCAGTCCGGGCCCAGGCCATGCCCATCCCAGGGACCAGGCCCATGCCCGGGGGGACCAGGCCCATCCCCTGGTCCAGGCCCATACCCGGCCCGGGGACCAGACAGGGACCGGGGACCAGACAGGGCCCAGGCCCATCCCCAGGGACCAGACGGGGCCCAGGCCCATCCTGGGGACCAGTCCGGGCCCAGGCCCATGCCCATCCCAGGGACCAGGCCCATGCCCGGGGGGACCAGGCCCATCCCCTGGTCCAGGCCCATACCCGGCCCGGGGACCAGACAGGGACCGGGGACCAGACAGGGCCCAGGCCCATCCGGGGACCGGGCCCAGGCCCATCCCGGGGACCGGGCCCAGGCCCATCCCGGGGACCGGCCCATCCTGGGGACGGGCCCAGGCCCATCCTCAGGGACCGGGTCCAGGCCCAGGCCCATCCCCAGGGACCAGACCGGGCCCAGGCCAGGCCATCCCGAGGGACCAGACGGGGCCCAGGCCATCCCCAGGGACCAGACCGGACGCAGGCCCATCCCCAGGGACCAGACCAGGCCCAGGCCCATCCCAGGGACCACACCGGGCCAGGCCCATTCCCAGGGACCACACTGGGCCCAGGCCCATCCCCAGGGACCACACCGGGCCCAGGCCATCCCCAGGGACCAGACAGGGCCCAGGGACATCCCCAGGGACCAGACAGGGCCCAGGGACCAGACCGGGCCCAGGCCCATCCCCAGGGACCAGACGGGGCCCAGGTCCAGGCCCATCTCCAGGGACCAGACGGGGCCCAGGCCCAGGCCCATCCCCAGGGACCACACAGGGCCCAGGCCCATTCCCAGGGACCACACTGGGCCCAGGCCCATCCCCAGGGACCACACCGGGCCCAGGCCCATCCCCAGGGCCCAGACCCCAAGGCCCAGTCCCCAGGGCCCAGACCCCAGTGCCCAGTCCCCAAGGCCCAGACCTCAGTGCCAAGGCGCAGACCCTAGGGCCCAAGGCCCAGTCCCCAAGGCCCAGACCCTAGAGCCCAGACCCCAAGGCCCAGACCCCAAGGCCCAGTCCCCAAGGCCCAGACCCCAGGGCCCAGTCCCCAAGGCCCAGTCCCCAAGGCCCAGACCCCAGTCCCCAAGGCCCAGACCCCAGTCCCAAGGCGTAGACCCTAGGGCCCAAGGCCCAGTCCCCAAGGCCCAGACCCTAGGGCCCAGTCCCCAAGGCCCAGACCCTAGGGCCCAGACCCCAAGGCCCAGACCCTATGGCCCAGACCCAGGGACCAAACCCAAGGCCCAGACCCTAGGGCCCAGACCCAGACCCTAGGGCCCAGACCCCAAGGCCCAGACCCCAAGGCACAGTCCCCCAGACCCCAGGGCCCAGACCCCAAGGTCCAGTCCCTAGGTCCCAGACCCCAAGGCCCAGTCCCCAGGCCCAGTCCCCAGGGCCCAGACCCCAAGGCCCAGACCCCAAGGCCCAGACCCCAGGGCCCAGGCCCAGGCCAGACTCAGGGCCCAGACTCAGGACCCAGGGACCAGACCCCAAGGCCCATTCCCTAGGGCCCAGTCCCCAGACCAAAGGCCCAGACCCCAGGGCCAAGACCCCAAGGACCAGACCCAGGCCAGACCCCAGGGGCCAGACCCGAAGCCCAGCCCAGACCACAAGGCCCAGAGCATAGACCCCAAGGCCCAAACCAGACCCAGGGACCAGGCCCAGACCCAAAGGCCATCATATACATCCCATTACTGTGAGATTTATTGCTGTGGATTCTGTGATACGTTCATACACACCGCACATTACTATGGAGTTTTATTGCTGTGAATTCTGTGATACGCTCATACACACTACACATTACTGGGAGTTTTATTGCTGTGGTGCTATTTTATGTCCTTTTTTTTTTTTGAAGGGGAGAAAAGCTGTTAGAGGTTGATGGAGTGCCGGGGGGGGGCCCCATCGTGAGGTTTAGTAAGGGGCCCCATCATTTCTGATGGCTGCCCTGGCTCTGGATGAATATAATGAATCTATATACGGTTCTGGATGTATATAATGGATTTATATGTGTCTGGGTGTATATATTGAATCTATATATGGCTCTGGATGAATATAATGAATCTATATACGGTTCTGGATGTATATAATGGATTTATATACGGTTCTGGGTGTATATAATGGATTTATATGTGTCTGGGTGTATATATTGAATCTATATATGGCTCTGGATGAATATAATGAATCTATACGGTTCTGGATGTATATAATGGATTTATATGTGTCTGGGTGTATATATTGAATCTATATATGGCTCTGGATGAATATAATGAATCTATATACGGTTCTGGATGTATATAATGGATTTATATGTGTCTGGGTGTATATATTGAATCTATATATGGCTCTGGATGAATATAATGAATCTATATACGGTTCTGGATGTATATAATGGATTTATATGTGTCTGGGTGTATATATTGAATCTATATACGGTTCTGGATGTATATAATGGATTTATATGTGTCTGGGTGTATATATTGAATCTATATATGGCTCTGGATGAATATAATGAATCTATATACGGCTCTGGATGAATATAATGAATCTATATACGGTTCTGGATGTATATAATGGATTTATATGTGTCTGGGTGTATATATTGAATCTATATATGGCTCTGGATGAATATAATGAATCTATATACGGTTCTGGATGTATATAATGGATTTATATGTGTCTGGGTGTATATATTGAATCTATATACGGTTCTGGATGTATATAATGGATTTATATGTGTCTGGGTGTATATATTGAATCTATATATGGCTCTGGATGAATATAATGAATCTATATACGGTTCTGGATGTATATAATGGATTTATATGTGTCTGGGTGTATATATTGAATCTATATATGGCTCTGGATGAATATAATGAATCTATATATGTTCTGGATGTATATAATGGATCTATATGCGGTCTGGGTGCATATACTTAATATATAGGTGTATATAATGGGTCTATATGAGTGCTGGGTATATATAATCCTTCTATGAGTGTCTATGGGTGTATTCGCTGTATCTATATGAATCTGTGTTTCCATAGTAACCGGGCGCTCCTCGTGCCTCACTGCTCTGCACGGATTGGCTGCTCTCAAGGTGACAGACATGCGAAAAAGCAAGTGGTTTACCTCTAGTACATAGGCGTGTCCGTGCTACGTCACCAGTCTGCGCCGCACAGCACTGCGTTCCACTTGTGGAACACATGGAGTGAGGTATGGAGACGTGTAGTGCAGGGGGCAGACTGCTTAATACCACGTTGATACAGAACTACATGTCCAATCATGCTCTGTCACACCTAGAGCCACGGGGCCATATATATCACTGCTGTTTACACAAGCTCAGTGCAGGCTGTACACATGTAGTCACTGCTGTGTACACAGGACGCTGTACTCGTGTATAACATTGCTGGGTACACAGGCCCCTGTGGAGGCTGTACACATGTTTATCACTATGGTGTACACAACGCTCAGTGCAGGCTGTACACATGTATATCACTGCTGGGTACACATGCCCCAGTGCAGGCTGTACACATGTATATCACTGCTGGGTACACAGGCCCCTGTGCAGGCTGTACACATGTATATCACTGCTGGGTACACCGGCCCCAGTGCAGGCTGTACACATGTATAGCAGTGCTGGGTAAACAGGCCCCTGTGCAGACTATATACATATATATCACTGCTGGGTGCACAGGCCCCATTGCAGTCTGTACACATGTATACCACTGCTGGGTACACAAGCCCCAGTGCAGCCTGTACACCCGTATATCAATGCTGGGTACACTGGCCCCAGTACAGGCTGTACACATGTATATCACTGCAGTTTACATGAAAAATATGCATTGTATAGTTAAACCGCCGTGCCAAGGAAACCTGATAAAGATGCTTTGTGTCGTTAAACTGCAGTGCCGCGGCAGAGAAACATGATAAAGATGCTTTGTGTAGTTAAACCGCAGTGCCGCGGCAGGGAAACATGATAAAGATGCTTTGTGTAGTTAAACTGCAGTGCCGCGGCAGGGAAACATGATAAAGATGCTTTGTGTAGTAAAACTGCAGTGCCGAGCAGGGAAACATGAAAAAGATTAATTGTATAGGTAAACCGCCGCACCGCAGCTTAGAAACGGGAAAAGATGCATTGTATAGTTAAACCTCAGTGCTGCTGCAGGGAAACATGAAAAAATGCGTGGTATAGTTAAACTGCCGCGCCGCAGCGGCGAAACATAATAAAGATGTATTGTATTGTTAAACCGCCTGGCCGCAGCAGGGAAACATAATAAAGATTCATTGTATAGTTAAACCGCCGCGCTGCAGGCTGGAAACGTGAAAAGATGCATTGTATAGTTAAACCTCAGTGCTGCAGCAGGGAAACATGAAAAAGATGAATTGTATAGTTAAACCGCAGTGCGTGAAGCCCATAGGACTCAATGTAAAAAAATATTTTTCTTTAAAAAAATTTCAACCATTGGTTTTTTGAATCTGCAGCAAAAAGCCTTTTTATTAATTGAATTTTTAGAACTTTTTAGGTATTTTTCTGTATTTTTTAGGTGAAATTTTGGGTTCTGATTTTTTTTTTTATTCAAAGTCAAACAGAAACAGCAAAAAGGTTCCGTATGATACATACATAGTAAAACTTCAAACATTGAGCAATTATCTTCGAAGTAGACACAAACAGTGTTTCATAGTAGAGAGTATAAGGTAAAGCGTAGGCATGGTACGAATAATCAAAATCCACCGAGCGTCGTAGTAGAGCATGGGGATATCCATGGGGCAGTGTAGCTCAATGGGTTTCAGTCCTTCAAAAGACGTATTTGCGGTCACCAGCGGTCGAGAAGGATAGGGGGAGGGATCAAGATTGCTTCTCTAGGGGTTAGACAATGGGTAGGGGACGGGCCGTATCAGGGACATTATAGGGTGGGAGAGTTGAAGAGGATGAACAGCGCGTCAGGGTGGTGGAGGGTATTGGGTTCTGATTTTTAAAAAGAAGAAGAGGCTTTTGTTCTCTCGAATGCCTCTTTTTTTTTCTGTTCTGCAAGCCGTCTGCATTCAGCATTGCTGAAACCTATTTCAGCACGGGGGGGGGGTGAATTGCAGCCTTCGGTGAGGATTCCACCCCCCCTTCAGCTGCGCTCCGAGGGGTTGTCCTTGGTGCTGAAACTTAGTTTTATTTTCCCCCCTGCAGCGGGATTTTTTTTCTTTTCTGTCGTTGGCCGGCCTGTCAATTGGCCGATCTGGTTCATCCAGAGACACTTCCAGTGGATGACCCTGATCAGCCAATGACATTGCCCGACTGCGGTGCCTAACACTGCTGGTCCCAGAGATCCTAGTGCAGTCTTTACATAGGATCATATGTGTAGAATCTCGTCAGTATGTTTGTGGTACACGTCTTGTGTTGTGTTGCTTCTCGGTGAATCATTTAACCTCACTCTCTGTCTTCCTGCAGGTGGGATCTTCGTGACGTGTCCCAGGTCCTGAGAAAATGTCAGGGAGGGGGAGAGGTGGAGGTCGGGGTCAGATGACCTTTAATGTGGAGGCCATAGGGATAAGCCGAGGGGAGTCTTTACCTCCACCCACCCTGCAGCCTCCGCAGTTATTCCCTGTAAGTTCACTGAGTGCTACATTTCCAATTAATCAGTTAGCGAATAAGCCCCATAGTTTGAAAATTAACACAGAATATAATATCACAATCTCTTATTTTTTTGTTTAAAATTAAAATAAGTTTTTAAATATGCGATTAAAAGATTACACTTAAATGTAGTGTGAAAAATTAAAGAAAATAAAAGATTATTCCAAGATGTTAAAATATTAAAATAATGTGAATTTACTTATTTTAATTTTTTCTTGTGTTGGTTTATCATTTACACTAATATTACTGGGATGAAAGGTTGTAAACTCTAGATGGCGTCCCTTATCTGGCACAATGTCACACAGGGTCTGCATTATCCGCATACAGGCAGATGCAGTAAATGTGCTGCAGACAGATAATAAAATGGTGAGATCTCCTGCTTATGGGGGCTTGTAGTGATCAGAATGAGATTATTAGCAATGCAATATCTGTATGTGCTGCATAATGCCTGTGTATGGCAATTACAGCAACACCTTGTATCTGTATGTGCTGCATAATGCCTGTGTGTGGCAATTACAGCAACACCTTGTATCTGTATGTGTTGCATAATGCCTGTGTATGGCAATTACAGCAGCACCTTGTATCTGTATGTGCTGCATAATGCCTGTGTATGGCAATTACAGTAACACCTTGTATCTGTATGTGCCGCATAATGCCTGTGTGTATCAATTATAGCAACACCTTGTATCTGTATGTGCCGCATAATGACTGTGTGTGGCAATTACAGCAACACATTGTATCTGTATGTGCCGCATAATGCCTGTGTGTGGCAATTACAGCAACACACTGTATCTGTATGTGCTGCATAATGCCTGTGTATGACAATTACAGCAACGCCTTGTATCTGTATGTGCTGCATAATGCCTGTGTGTGGCAATTACAGCAACACCTTGTATCTGTATGTGCCGCATAATGCCTGTGTGTGGCAATTACAGCAACACCTTGTATCTGTATGTGCCGCATAATGCCTGTGTATGACAATTACAGCAACACCTTGTATCTGTATGTGCTGCATAATGCCTGTGTATGACAATTGCAGCAACACCTTGTATCTGTATGTGCCGCATAATGCCTGTGTGTGGCAATTACAGCAACACATTGTATCTGTATGTGCCGCATAATGCCTGTGTATGGCAATTACAGCAACACCTTGTATCTGTATGTGCTGCATAATGCCTGTGTATGGCAATTACAGCAACACCTTGTATCTGTATGTGCCGCATATTTATTTATTTACATAAAGGATTTTACCAGGAAGGATACATTGAGATTTCTCTCGTTTTCAAGTATGTCCTGGGTTCAAGAACAATGAAGTGTTACAGTTACAGAAATACAAAGTAATACAATGCAAGATATTAAAAAAACAACACAAATATACAGATTAACAGAAAATAAATATGTAGGAAATAGTCATTATGTTACATGTTTACAGGTGCATTCTGTATTGAGGTATGTTAGTAAGGAGCTCTTGAGTGACATAAGACTGGAAGATTTGATGGTGTCTGGGAGGTTATTCCATAATTGTGGTGCTCTGTAGGAAAATGAGGATCGAGCCACTGTCTCTTTGTATTGTGGTATTGCAAGTAAGGTGCTGGTCCTGGTTCGGAGGTTATAGGATGAGGGAACTGCTGGGGGAAGCAGTCTATTCAGGTAGGGTGGCAGCTTCCCAGAAAAGCTCTTAAACACCAGGTTGGAAAGGTGAAGGGTGCGTCTAGATTCCAGCGATGGCCAGTTAGCTCTTTTAACATGTCACAATGGCATAATGCCTCTATATGACAATTACATCAACACATTGTATCTGTATGTGCCGCATAATGCCTGTGTATGGCAATTACAGCAACACATTGTATCTGTATGCGCCGCATAATGCCTGTGTATGGCAATTACAGCAACACCTTGTATCTGTATGTGCTGCATAATGCCTGTGTATGGCAATTACAGCATCACCTTATATCTGTATGTGCCGCATAATGCCTGTGTATGGCAATTACAGCAACACCTTGTATCTGTATGTGCTGCATAATGCCTGTGTATGACAATTACAGCAACACCTTGTATCTGTATGTGCCGCATAATGCCTGTGTATGGCAATTACAGCAACACCTTGTATCTGTATGTGCTGTATAATGCCTGTGTGTGGTAATTACAGCAACACCTTGTATCTGTATGTGCCGCATAATGCCTGTGTGTGGCAATTACAGCGACACCTTGTTGTATCTGTATGTGCCGCATAATGCCTGTGTATGGCAATTACAGCGACACCTTGTATCTGTATGTGCTGCATAATGCCTGTGTATGGCAATTACAGCGACACCTTGTATCTGTATGTGCTGCATAATGCCTGTGTGTGGCAATTACAGCAACACCTTGTATCTGTATGTGCTGCATAATGCCTGTGTATGGCAATTACAGCGACACCTTGTATCTGTATGTGCTGCATAATGCCTGTGTGTGGTAATTACAGCAACACCTTGTATCTGTACTGTACAGGGATTTACACTCATTATAACCCCCTGAATCTTATCCCTGTAAAGCAGCGACTGACCCCACAGCTCTCCCTGTGTTCTGACAAATCCCTGGCTGCTGGAATGCTGCAGTAAAGTTTGTTACACTGAGGGTAGGGGCTGCTCCTTGCAGCTTCTTTACAGTAATACAGGAGAACATTAGGGAGATCTCAACAAAAATGTTGTTTTATCTCAGGGAGCACACTGATCTGATCTCCAGTGATAGCGGGAGTAGCACTAATTCCTGCGAGGCCTGGCCCACACTTGCCTCTTTTAATACCTATGAACACTACACAGCAGCAGTGTTTTCACAGTGTACCCCTAGGGCTTTTATCACTCAAATTGGAGTGGGGTCTAAAGTTATCTAAAACCGCATCTTGTTCCGCCAGGCCTTGGATTACAAACCCGTTCCCTTGCAGTCAGGTGAGGAGGTCGAGTACATGTTGGCTCTCAAACAGGAGCTCCGCGGTGCCATGAAAAGCCTCCCTTATTTCATCAAACCGGCTGCACCAAAGAAAGGTAAAGTGTGTGAGTGAGTTCAATCCCACAGGAAACCTGGAGTAATGGGTCGGGTTATATCTGTGTGATTTGTGTCAGGGAGGGGTCGGGTTATATCTGTGTGATTTGTGCCAGGGAGGGGTCGGGTTATATCTGTGTGATTTGTGTCGGGAGGGGTCGAGTTATATCTGCGTGATTTGTGTCTAGGAGGGGTCGGGTTATATCTGTGTGATTTGTGTCGAGTTATATCTGTGTGATTTGTGTCAGGAGGGGTCGGGTTATATCTGTGTGATTTGTGTCAGGGAGGGGTCGGGTTATATCTGTGTGATTTGTGTCAGGAGGGGTCGGGTTATATCTGTGATTTGTGTCGAGTTATATCTGTGTGATTTTTGACAGGAGGGGTCGGGTTATATCTGTGATTTGTGTCAGGGAGGGGTCGGGTTATATCTGTGTGATTTGTGTCAGGGAGGGGTCGGGTTATATCTGTGTGATTTGTGTCAGGGAGGGGCCTGGTTATATCTGTGTGATTTGTGTCGGGGAGGGGTCAGGTTATATCTGATTTGTGTCAGGGAGGGGTCGTGTTATATCTGTGTGATTTGTGTCGGGAGGGGTCGGGTTATATCTGTGTGATTTGTGTCGGGTTATATCTGTGTGATTTGTGTCAGGGAGGGGTCGGGTTATATCTGTGTGATTTGTGTCAGGGAGGGGTCAGGTTATATCTGTGTGATTTGTGTCAGGGAGGGGTCGGGTTATATCTGTGTGATTTGTGTCGGGGAGGGGTCAGGTTATATCTGTGTGATTTGTGTCGGGGAGGGGTCGGGTTATATCTGATTTGTGTCGGGGAGGGGTCGGGTTATATCTGTGTGATTTGTGTCGGGGAGGGGTCGGGTTATATCTGATTTGTGTCAGGGAGGGGTCGGGTTATATCTGTGTGATTTGTGTCGGGAGGGGTCGGGTTATATCTGTGTGATTTGTGTCGGGTTATATCTGTGTGATTTGTGTCAGGGAGGGGTCGGGTTATATCTGTGTGATGGTGTCTGGGAGGGGTCAGGTTATATCTGTGTGATTTGTGTCAGGGAGGGGTCAGGTTATATCTGTGTGATTTGTGTCAGGGAGGGGTCGGGTTATATCTGTGTGATTTGTGTCGGGGAGGGGTCAGGTTATATCTGTGTGATTTGTGTCGGGGAGGGGTCGGGTTATATCTGTGTGATTTGTGTCAGGGAGGGGCCGGGTTATATCTGTGTGATTTGTGTCAGGGAGGGGTCGGGTTATATCTGTGTGATTTGTGTCGGGGAGGGGTCGGGTTATATCTGTGTGATTTGTGTCGGGTTATATCTGTGTGATTTGTGTCAGGGAGGGGTCGGGTTATATCTCAGTAATTTGTGTCAGGGAGGGGTCGGGTTATATCTGTGTGAATTGTGTCAGGGAGGGTCGGGTTATATCTGTGTGAATTGTGTCAGGGAGGGGCCGGGTTATATCTGTGTGAATTGTGTCAGGGAGGGGCGGGTTATATCTGTGTGAATTGTGTCAGGGAGGGGTCGGGTTATATCTGATTTTGTCAGGGGGGTCGGGTTATATCTCAGTAATTTGTGTCAGGGAGGGGTCGGGTTATATATGTGTAATTTGTGTCAGGGAGGGGTCGGGTTATATCTCAGTAATTTGTGTCAGGGAGGGGTCGGGTTATATCTGTGTGAATTGTGTCGGGAGGGGTGGTTATATCTGTGTAATTGTGTCAGGGGGGGCCGGGTTATATCTGTGTGAATTGTGTCAGGGAGGGGTCGGGTTATATCTGTTGAATTGTGTCAGGGAGGGGCCGGGTTATATCTGTGTGATTTGTGTCAGGGAGGGGCGGGTTATATCTGTGTGAATTTGTGTCAGGGAGGGGTCGGTTATATCTGATTTGTGTCAGGGAGGGTCGGGTTATATCTCAGTAATTTGTGTCAGGGAGGGGTCGGGTTATATCTGTGTGAATTGTGTCAGGGAGGGGTCGGTTATATCTGTGTAATTTGTGTCAGGGAGGGGCCGGGTTATATCTGTGTGATTTGTGTCAGGGAGGGGTCGGTTATATCTGTGTGATTTGTGTCGGGGAGGGGTCGGGTATATCTGTGTGATGTTGTGTCGGGGAGGGGTCGGGTTATATCTGATTTGTTGTCAGGGAGGGGTCGGGTTATATCTGTGTAATTTGTGTCAGGGAGGGGTCGGGTTTAATCTGTGTGATTTGTGTCAGGGAGGGGCCGGGTTATATCTGTGTGAATTGTGTCAGGGAGGGGTCGGGTTATATCTGTGTGATTTGTGTCAGGGAGGGGCCGGGTTATATCTGTGTGAATTGTGTCAGGGAGGGGTCGGGTTATATCTGTGTGATTTGTGTCAGGGAGGGGTCGGGTTATATTTGTGTGATTGTGTCGGGAGGCCGGGGTTATATCTGTGTGAATTGTGTCAGGGAGGGGTCGGGTTATATCTGTGTGAATTGTGTCAGGGAGGGGTCGGGTTATATATCTGATTTGTGTCAGGGGGTCGGGTTATATCTCAGTAATTTGTGTCAGGGAGGGGTCGGGTTATATCTGTGTGAATTGTGTCAGGGAGGGGTCGGGTTATATCTGTGTGATTTGTGTCAGGGAGGGGTCGGGTTATATCTGTGTAATTTGTGTCAGGGAGGGGTCGGGTTATATCTGTGTAATTTGTGTCAGGGAGGGGTCGGGTTATATCTGTGTAATTTGTGTCAGGGAGGGGTCGGGTTATATCTGTGTGAATTGTGTCAGGGAGGGGTCGGGTTATATCTGTGTAATTTGTGTCAGGGAGGGGCCGGGTTATATCTGTGTGAATTGTGTCAGGGAGGGGCCGGGTTATATCTGTGTGAATTGTGTCAGGGAGGGGTCGGGTTATATCTGATTTGTGTCAGGGAGGGTCGGGTTATATCTGTGTAATTTGTGTCAGGGAGGGGCCGGGTTATATCTGTGTGAATTGTGTCAGGGGGGCCGGGTATATATCTGTGTGAATTGTGTCAGGGAGGGGTCGGGTTATATCTGATTTGTGTCAGGGAGGGGTCGGGTTATATCTCAGTAATTTGTGTCAGGGAGGGGTCGGGTTATATATGTGTAATTTGTGTCAGGGAGGGGTCGGGTTATATCTCAGTAATTTGTGTCAGGGAGGGGTCGGGTTATATCTGAGCGTTAGATTAAATCGTGCTAATCCCAGGCCTAGCTGAACATGTCCTCTCAGTTCTCCATTGTTTAGTGTGTAAATATTTAGAGGTAACGTTGTCGTCGTTGTATCGTACGCGGTGTGGGAATTAGCCGGGCCCTGGGGTGTACGTGTGTGGACGTCAGCCTGCGTTTGCTGCTGGATGTGTTGCTGTGATTCTCGGTGGCCGCTCACTGTTACCTTCCCTCTCCGCGCTGTATTGATCTCGCCTCGCGCTGACGCACACAGCGCCTGCTATTTTTATCTCCTTTCCCTTTCAGATGTGGAGCGCTACTCTGATAAATATCAGACGTCTGGACCTGTGGACAACGCTATCGACTGGCACCCCGGTAAGCGCCTGGCATCCCAACCCGACACATCTGTCTTTCTTTCTCTCCGTCCATGAAAGGCTGGGGGGGGTTACCCGTCCGCCCTTCCATTCACACAACACAATGAGTGTCTGGGGGTTACAGAGCTGTGGATATTATTTTGCGGTAATGAATAGGGCTCACGCCGGGCTCTCTTGACGATGAGTGAGTTGAGCCAAATGTAATTTATGTGACGTGCCGCCGGCTCCTCTATTCCCATATTTTTACTGAGTTAAAAGGTTTCTGGTTTCAGTTTTTTGTGTTTCTTTTGGACACACCTCAATGCTACTTCCTGATGAGCAGCACATGAAAGCTGCTGCCCAGCAGGATGTAGGAGTCACACGCTCCCTTTAAGACCCCTTCATGATAAGAGAAGGTGGTTACATTCCTGCAGCATGTGAGTGATGTCATGGGGGAGCAGTTTCATGTGCCGCCCATCAGCATGTAGGAGTGATATGAGCCCCGGAGAACATACTCGGCTCTGAGTCTTTAACAAAAGGCCATTAAAGGTGTAGACCAATGAGTGACTCATCAACAAACCCCAGTGAAGGCTCAGGATGATTCTCGCTTTACTACGTAGCCAGAAATCGTAAGGTCATAAGGCTCAAAGGGACACTCCAGGGTTAAAACTGATGGGGGGGGGACTGGGGAGGGTTAGACATTAACCCCCAACTTCATCCTTCCACATTTTAACCCTTTAGTGATGAATAGCCTCACCTTTATCCCAACACCGGGTTCCCTCGCCATCGGTCTGTATGTGATATCCTGCAGCTTCCTCTCAAGCCATAGTCTGTCATGTGACTGCATGGAGGTGGGAAACTCAAGTGAACGTCCAGCCAATCAAATAGTTCTCATTGCAATCACCTCGAGAGCCATTGGCTGGAATTAGCTGGTGTTCATTCCTGACCTTTTTCAAGGAAGCCGTTTCAGCAAGTGCTGGTCTGAGTTTTGTGGGTGGAGCTAATCCTCCTGTTCTTGTGGCTGAATCAGCCCATTCGGGACAAATGGACAGGAAGGGGTGGGGGGATTTCAGGTCACTGTGACTTTTCAGTTACAAGTTTTTATAAAGCGCTAACAAGTTCTGTAGCCCTGTACTTTCAGTACACAGTGTGTATTGTAGGTTGTGGTGTGTCCCTTTAAATTATTGTGTTTTTTTAACTGTAGGATTCACTAGGATCCCCTGTGTGCTCATCAGAATCCCCTGCTTTAGCACAGGTTAGGTGGTTGAAGTGATGGAAGCGTATGAGAAACAGTGAATGGTTTTCTCAGTCGCCAGCAGTTAGGCAGGTATGGGCAGCCCGTCTCTCGGCTGGCGGAGCTCCCAAAACCTGCGCCGTGTCCTGCGTTCTCTGGGCATGAAGGAGAGTAAGGTCTAGAACATTCTAGAGACTGATCAGGGAATATCACTATGGATGAACAGGTAACAATGTAACTGCCACTACAAGTAACAGACTCCCACTCCCAGGAGGCTGCGCCCCCCCCTCCCCTCCGTCTCGCCCCAGGACACTGCGAGATCGCTCCGGTCATTAACCTGTGTTCTGTCTCTTTCAGACTGGAATCTCCTCCCGCGAGAGCTGAAGATCAAAGTCAGGAAAGTCAAGAAAGAGAGTGAGTGTCCGGCCCCGAGGCCGCGTTCTGCTGCTGAGGGAGTGTTAACGCAGCTTTGGCTTATGGTTTGGGGGGGGGGGGTTTAGGGCTTTGCCTTCATATTTTGCATGTTCTAGTCCTGTGCACCTTAACGGCCGGTACCCTAAGTGAACCCCACTAATGTAAACCACCCTCCACCTGTCCCGTCCCGCTTGATGTTTTACACACATGACGCCGGCTTCAATAAGAAATAAATGTAACCGTTAACATTGTAATGAACTGAAAACTATCATGTCACAGCGCCACCCTGAGGCATCTCTGTGAACCACAGCTAGGTGATACTGAAATATAATCTGACCGATCGAATAGTCGCTGACAGACTGACACGCAGCGAGCGAGCTTTACGCATTCCTCTGCCCAGGCCGACACAATCCGCTCCCGCATTTATAACACGAGAGCTGGGATTTTATGAGCTGCACGGGCCGAGACGAGCTGGAAATGCTGACAGAGTTTAAATTAGAGTAACCCTCTCCTAACGACGGCAATTGTAATCAGGGCTGCAACTAATGATTTATTATACTTTATTTATAAAGCGCCAGCATATTCCGCAGCGCTGTACATTTGGCACAACATAGACAGAGTTCCAATACATGGAACAACATTTTGACAAACCAGTACAGGAGGAGACGAGGGCCCTATTCCCGGGGGAACTTACAATCTAGAAGGGTTGGTGGTGGAAACAGGAGGAGAGGACTGCAAGGTGAGAGTGATGGACTGCAAGGTGAGAGTGATGGACTGCAAGTTGAGAGTGATGGATTGCAAGGTGAGAGCGATGGACTGCAAGGTGAGAGCGATGGACTGCAAGGTGAGAGCGATGGACTGCAAGGTGAGAGCGATGGACTGCAAGGGGAGAGCGATGGACTGCGAGGTGGGAGCGATGGACTGCGAGGTGGGAGTGGTGGACTGCGAGGTGAGAGTGATGGACTGCGAGGTGAGAGAGATGGACTGCAAGGTGAGAGCGAGGGACTGCAAGGTGAGGGTGATGGACTGCAAGGTGAGGGTGATGGACTGCAAGGTGAGAGTGATGGACTGCAAGGTGAGAGTGATGGACTACGAGGTGAGAGTGATAGACTACGAGGTGAGGACTGCAAGGTGAGAGTGATGGACTGCGAGGTGAGTGATGGACTACGAGATGAGGACTGCAAGGTGGCAGTGATGGAGTGCAAGGTGAGAGTAATGGACTGTGCGGTGAGGACTGCAAGGTGAGAGTGATGGACTGCAATGTGGGAGTTATGGGCTGCAAGGTGGGAGTGATGGACTGCGAGCTGAGGACTGCAAGGTGAGAGTGATGGCTGCAAGGTGAGAGGGTTGGACTGCAAGGTGAGAGTGATGGTTTCAAGGTGAGAGGGTTGGACTGCAAGGTGAGAGTGATGGGCTGCAAGGTAGGAGTGATGGACTGCGAGGTGAGAGTGATGGACTGCAAGGTGAGAGTGATGGACTGCGAGGTGAGAGTGATGGACTGCGAGGTGAGAGTGATGGACTGCGAGGTGAGAGTGATGGACTGCGAGGTGAGAGTGATGGACTGCGAGGTGAGAGTGATGGACTGCGAGGTGAGAGTGATGGACTGCGAGGTGAGAGTGATGGACTGCAAGGTGAGAGTGATAGACTGGTTGGGGCAGTAAGGTGTAGTAGTGAGTCTTGTGGTCGGCTTCCCTAAATAGGAATGGTCGCTCTGGACCAAAGAGAGAGAGGCAGGGAGGGTGGGCTGGTGGCACACAACTCCAGCTCCAAATAAAGATAAAACACAGGTGGTACAGTTCCTCCACCCAGTGGCAGCTTCCCAGGGTCTGTGCTACAGTAACGCAGCTGGCACATCATCACCAATCAGCTACAAAGCAGCATCTGAGGTCAGTCTGGCTCTAAACACTGTGTCCTGTACACAAACCGATTAATCGACTGACTGATTAATCCATAACGAAAAGACTAGACAACTATATTCCTCATCGATTCGTTGTTTCAGCCCTAATTGTAATGACACGTGAGGTGTGACATCAGTAATTAAACAAATATTAAGCATAGATGCAGTGCATGCTGGGATGTCGCTGCCAGAGTGAATAGAACCAACTATATATATATTCTAAATAAGTCCTAAATACCTGCTATGTTTTTCCATTGTGTGATGGTTTTCTCGCGCTGTCCAGGTAGTGGAGATTCTTGGCTCCCAGTTACCCGTCGCGGGAGCTGGTGTCAGGCGTCTGCACCGTGACGGTGAACGCGACAGATTTAGGCTGCTTTTAATGCGCCGTCCCGCCCTGTATGAAGGATAAATGTGTCCCGTCTAATCTTTCACTTTCCGGTCTATTCGCCCTCAGAGTCCTCAGTCATCCTCCCCAAACACAAGCAGAGGGTCCCGCTGGATAAAGAGGAGATCATTAAGAAGCTGGAGGTGAGCTGCGTGAGATACTCTGCCTGCCTAATACACAGTAACGCTGTTATACAGAGGCGACCTCTGTACCGTGCACCATCGCATTCACTGAAAATATGCATACATTGTAGCATAGTGTAAACCCGCGGCATTCTGTCTGTGTGTCCCTTCTCCCGCTGCACCTTGCTCAGACCACACAGCACAGTGTAAACCTGCTGCATTCTGTCTGTGTGTCCCTTCTCCCGCTGCACCTTGCTCAGACCACACAGCACAGTGTAAACCTGCATTCTGTCTGTGTGTCCCTTCTCCCGCTGCACCTTACTCAGACCACACAGCACAGTGTAAACCTGCGGCATTCTGTCTGTGTGTCCCTTCTCCCGCTGCACCTTGCTCAGACCACACAGCACAGTGTAAACCTGCGGCATTCTGTCTGTGTGTCCCTTCTCCCGCTGCACCTTGCTCAGACCACACAGCACAGTGTAAACCTGCAGCATTCTGTCTGTGTGTCCCTTCTCCCGCTGCACCTTGCTCAGACCACACAGCACAGTGTAAACCCGCGGCATTCTGTCTGTGTGTCCCTTCTCCCGCTGCACCTTGCTCAGACCACACAGCACAGTGTAAACCTGCAGCATTCTGTCTGTGTGTCCCTTCTCCCGCTGCACCTTGCTCAGACCACACAGCACAGTGTAAACCCGCGGCATTCTGTCTGTGTGTCCCTTCTCCCGCTGCACCTTGCTCAGACCACACAGCACAGTGTAAACCCGCGGCATTCTGTCTGTGTGTCCCTTCTCCCGCTGCACCTTCCTCAGACCACACAACACAGTGTAAACTCGCGGCATTCTCTCTGTGTGTCCCTTCTCCCGCTGCACCTTGCTCAGACCACACAGCACAGTGTAAACCTGCTGCATTCTGTCTGTGTGTCCCTTCTCCCGCGGCACCTTGCTCAAACCACACAGCACAGTGTAAACCTGCGGCATTCTGTCTGTGTGTCCCTTCTCCCGCTGCACCTTGCTCAGACCACACAGCACAGTGTAAACCCGCGGCATTCTGTCTGTGTGTCCCTTCTCCCGCTGCACCTTTCTCAGACCACACAACACAGTGTAAACCCGCGGCATTCTGTGTGTCCCTTCTCCCGCTGCACCTTTCTGAGACCACACAGCACAGTGTAAACCCGCGGCATTCTGTCTGTGTGTCCCTTCTCCCGCTGCACCTTGCTCAGACCACACAGCACAGTGTAAATCTGCGGCATTCTGTCTGTGTGTCCCTTCTTCCCGCTGCACCTTGCTCAGACCACACAGCACAGTGTACCCGCGGCATTATGTCTGTGTGTCCCTTCTCCCGCTGCACCTTGCTCAGACCACACAGCACAGTGTAAACCCGCAGCATTCTGTCTGTGTGTCCTTCTCCCGCTGCACCTTGCTCAGACCACACAGCACAGTGTAAACCCGCAGCATTTCTGTGTGTCCCTTCTCCCGCTGCACCTTGCTCAGACCACACAGCACAGTGTAAACCCGCGCATTCTGTCTTGTGTGTCCCTCTCCCGCTGCACCTTTCTCAACCACACAGCACAGTGTAAATCTGCGCATTCTGTCTGTGTGCCCTTCTCCCGCTGCACCTTGCTCAGACCACACAGCACAGTGTAAACCCGCAGCATTCTGTCTGTGTGTCCCTTCTCCCGCTGCACCTTGCTCAGACCACACAGCACAGTGTAAACCCGCGGCATTCTGTCTGTGTGTCCCTTCTCCCGCTGCACCTTGCTCAGACCACACAGCACAGTGTAAACCTGCGGCATTCTGTCTGTGTGTCCCTTCTCCCGCGGCACCTTGCTCAGACCACACAGCACAGTGTAAACCTGCTGCATTCTGTCTGTGTGTCCCTTCTCCCGCTGCACCTTGCTCAGACCACACAGCACAGTGTAAACCTGCTGCATTCTGTCAGTGTGTCCCTTCTCCCGCTGCACCTTGCTCAGACCACACAGCACAGTGTAAACCCGCGGCATTCTGTCTGTGTGTCCCTTCTCCCGCTGCACCTTTCTCAGACCACACAGCACAGTGTAAATCTGCGGCATTCTGTCTGTGTGTCCCTTCTCCCGCTGCACCTTGCTCAGACCACACAGCACAGTGTAAACCCGCAGCATTCTGTCTGTGTGTCCCTTCTCCCGCTGCACCTTGCTCAGACCACACAGCACAGTGTAAATCTGCTGCATTCTGTCTGTGTGTCCCTTCTCCCGCTGCACCTTGCTCAGACCACACAGCACAGTGTAAACCTGCTGCATTCTGTCTGTGTGTCCCTTCTCCCACTGCACCTTGCTCAGACCACACAGCACAGTGTAAACCTGCGGCATTCTGTCTGTGTGTCCCTTCTCCCGCTGCACCTTGCTCAGACCACACAGCACAGTGTAAACACGCAGCATTCTGTCTGTGTGTCCCTTCTCCCGCTGCACCTTGCTCAGACCACACAGCACAGTGTAAACCTGCTGCATTCTGTTTGTGTGTCCCTTCTCCCGCTGCACCTTGCTCAGACCACACAGCACAGTGTAAACACGCAGCATTCTGTCTGTGTGTCCCTTCTCCCGCTGCACCTTGCTCAGACCACACAGCACAGTGTGTACCCGCGGCATTCTCTCTGTGTGTCCCTTCTCCCGCTGCACCTTTCTCAGACCACACAGCACAGTGTAAACCCGCGGCATTCTGTCTGTGTGTCCCTTCTCCCGCTGCACCTTTCTCAGACCACACAGCACAGTGTAAACCCGCGGCATTCTGTCTGTGTGTCCCTTCTCCCGCTGCACCTTGCTCAGACCACACAGCACAGTGTAAATCTGCGGCATTCTGTCTGTTTGTCCCTTCTCCCGCTGCACCTTGCTCAGACCACACAGCACAGTGTAAACACGCGGCATTCTGTCTGTGTGTCCCTTCTCCCGCTGCCCCTTGCTCAGACCACACAGCACAGTGTAAACACGCGGCATTCTGTCTGTGTGTCCTTCTCCCGCTGCACCTTGCTCAGACCACACAGCACAGTGTAAACCTGCGGCATTCTGTCTGTGTGTCCCTTCTCCCGCTGCACCTTGCTCAGACCACACAGCACAGTGTAAACACGCGGCATTCTGTCTGTGTGTCCCTTCTCCCGCTGCACCTTGCTCAGACCACACAGCACAGTGTAAACCTGCGGCATTCTGTCTGTGTGTCCCTTCTCCCGCTGCACCTTTCTCAGACCACACAGCACAGTGTAAACCTGCGGCATTCTGTCTGTGTGTCCCTTCTCCCGCTGCACCTTGCTCAGACCACACAGCACAGTGTAAACCTGCGGCATTCTGTCTGTGTATCCCTTCTCCCGCTGCACCTTGCTCAGACCACACAGCACAGTGTAAACACGCGGCATTCTGTCTGTGTGTCCCTTCTCCCGCTGCACCTTGCTCAGACCACACAGCACAGTGTAAACCTGCGGCATTCTGTCTGTTTGTCCCTTCTCCCGTGGCACCTTGCTCAGACCACACAGCACAGTGTAAACCTGCGGCATTCTGTCTGTGTGTCCCTTCTCCCTCTGCACCTTGCTCAGACCACACAGCACAGTGTAAACCTGCGGCATTCTGTCTGTGTGTCCCTTCTCCCGTGCACCTTGCTCAGACCACACAGCACAGTGTAAACCTGCAGCATTCTGTCTGTGTGTCCCTTCTCCCGCTGCACCTTGCTCAGACCACACAGCACAGTGTAAACCTGCGGCATTCTGTCTGTGTATCCCTTCTCCCGCTGCACCTTGCTCAGACCACACAGCACAGTGTAAACCCGCGGCATTCTCTCTGTGTGTCCCTGGGAACTCTGTATTGGATCCGTCCCGCTCAGGCTGTGCAGCACAGTGTAAACAAGCGTCGTTCTGTCTGTTTGTCCCTGCGCACGCTGTGACCCCGACACGTACGTCTGAGGAGTAATTACGTGACAGCGCTCCTGCTCTTTCTCCTTCCCCTGTCACTTCCCCCTCACACTCCTCTCCGGCAGCGATGATTACGGTATCATAACCCTGTACGTCTTGTCATCAGACGATACACCTACACCTAATAGCACTCACGAACAGCTGCCAGACAAACCGAGACGCAGGAACAATCACTGCACAGCCACAAGCGCCGCCATAACCTTGCACGCACGCTGTTAGTATTATTATGGCTGCAGGTTTAGTTTTCTGTCCAACTCGACATATACATAATAACATACTTATATAAAAAAAACAAATGTAAAATAAAATACATATATAATAAAACATGTATAGAATTAAACGAATGTGTAATAAAACATGTATAGAATTAAACGAATGTGTAATAAAACATGTATAGAATTAAACGAATGTGTAATAAAACGTGTATATAATAAAATGAATGTGTAAAAAAATACCCCTTGAGAAAGGCTCTGATGGGGCCGAAACGTCGGGTTACTGTCCGGGATCTATTTTAATGGATACTTAACCCCTTCGTGACCAGGCAGTTTTACACAAATCCGTCCTTTAGTGCCGCTGTAGTTTTTACATTTCTGCGGCCCATTTAGATTATGGGGGCAGGCTTCCTCCCTGCCAGATCTGCGAGGGAGGTAAGTATCGGGCGGGAGGGAGATTAAGAGCCGCTGACGTACTACGTACGTCCGCGGGTCTAGGGAGACCCGTGGGCAGGACGTACATGGTACGTCAGCGGTCCCTAAGGGGTTAATAAAGGATTTTGACTTTTAAATTCCAAGACCTCCAGTGCATCCCTCCATCCGTTCATGCTATAATAAAATACATATATAATAAAATATATAATAAACGCGTATATAATAAAGCAAATGGATAATAAAACACGTATATAATAAAACGAATGTGTAACAAAACGCGTATGTAATAAAATACATACATAATAAAATGTATAACAAAACAAATGTATAATAAAATACATCTATAATAAAATGAATGTATAATAAAACGCGTACATAATAAAACGAATGTGTAATAAAATGTGTATATAATAAAATGAATGTATAATAAAACGCATATATAATAAAATATATAATAAAACGAATGTGTAATAAAGTGCTTATTTAGTAAAACGAATGTGTAATAAAATGCGTATATAATAAAACAAATGTGTAATAAAACGCGTATATAATAAAATAAATGTATAATAAAACGAATGTATAATAAAATGCATATATAATAAAATTAATGTATAATAAAACTAATGTATAAAATATACATATCATAAAAAACATATATAATATTAATATATAATACATAAATTATAAAATACCTATAACATAGTACATATGTATTTTTATATATTTTACCATATCTGTTTTATTATTTATGTATTTTACTGTATAAGGTTGTTTATATATTATATTTTGTTCTAGATATCTTATTATGTGTTTATTATAGATGTATTTTGTTATATCCATTTTATTATTTACACCATATCATTTTTATTATTATTTATGTTTTTTACTATATAGCAATACATCTATAATAAAATACAAATATAAAAGAGAAATTACCTATATTTATTTATTTATTAAGGATTTACCAGGAAGGATACATTGAGATTTCTCTTGTTTTCAAGTATGTCCTGGGTTCAAGAACATTAAAATTTTACAGTTGTTACAGAAATACAGAGTAATACAATACAAGATATTAGAAAAAAACCACAAGTAGTAATGATAGGTTGCTATTAGCTATTATAGGTTACTTTGTATTATATGTATGACTTTTGATATGTCAGCAACTTTTCCGTGCTCTTTGAATAACCCCCTTTATAATAATATATATTTATATATATATTGTGATACAGCAACCACTTGGGATACTTGGTTCCAGCCAAACAAAATGTTCCTCTAGGGCAGTGGTTCCCAACCGTGGTCCTCAAGTACCCCCAACATGTCAGGTTTGCAGGATATGTGAAGCACAGCACAGTTGATATGATTTGCTGCTCAGTGATTGCAGGATTCAGTCTGCATTTCCCCAAGGTGATCTTCAAAAAAGGCCTGTTGGGGGTACTTGAGGACCGCGGTTGGGATCCACTGCTCTAAACAGCAGCAGACGTGAAGTTGTGCAAATGAGAGTTCTTTTTATTCCAGCATCAACAAACAAACGCCACCCTTGGCTTTGAATCCCTGTTGCAGGGGATTAAACAAGATAAAACTACAAATGAAATCCTAGCTCAAATTAGAGCACTTACTGCACATCAAGCGATCCTGACTATCCATTAAACAAAAAAAACTACAAATGAATTCCTAGCACAAATTAGAGCACTTATTGCACATCCAGCGATCCTGACTGTCCATTAAACAAAAAACTGCAAATGAAAACTAAGCACAAATTAGAGCACTTATTGCACATCCAGCGATCCTGACTATCCATTAAACAAAAAACTACAAATGAAAACTAAGCACAAATTAGAGCACTTACTGCACATCCAGCGATCCTGACTATCCATTAAACAAAAACTACAAATGAAATCCTAGCACAAATTAGAGCATTTATTGCACATCCAGCGATCCTGACGGTCCATTAAACAATAGAAAATCCCAGTTTGCATTTTAGATGTGTTTCTGCTCCCTGTCCTGCTCTGAGTGTCTGATTACACACGTCCATCCAGGAGTCGGCAGCCTCAGAATGTAACTGTTACTTATCTGATTAACTGGCAACAAGTGTGCGAGAGGAGAGAGGCCGTGCAGGATTCTGGCTCCTACATACCTTCCCTCGATTACCCTCCCATACAGACAGTTACACAGCCCATGCACCCTGTCACCATATGTATATATATATATATATATACATGTCTCCTCCCGCACTGAGACGTTCTCTGATTCTGTGACCCGCAGAACCTGGAGAAGAAAGAGGAGGAGGTGAGCTCCGAGGAGGAGGAAGAGAACAAAGAGGAGGAAGAAGAGAAGGAGGAAGAGGAAGAATACGATGAAGAGGAGCACGAGGAGGTAGGAAACTCGGTTTGTTTACATTAGGATTATTTTCCGAGGCTGAGGAATATCTGCTGATTAATGTTGAGGACCGCCCGGTACCGGCAGGATCTCCCTGTGTTTGTGCGTCCTGCTGGGCCAGACATATAGTTTAGGTTTGCGCTGTCTTTATGAAAATTTTCCAATTCAGTTATTTTAACCTAAAGTTGCCGGTTTTAGTTGCATATCATCATGTAGTGAATAAGCCCCCTCTCGTTCCCTCTGACGTCGCGTGTAAGTGGCAGCGCTGGCACCGTGTGACCCCGATAACCCGCTTATCGTTCTCTGTTCCCAGGAGACGGATTACATCATGTCTTACTTTGATAACGGAGAGGAGTTTGGTGGCGACAGCGATGACAATATGGACGAGGCCACATACTGACCGTGTGCCCCCCCCCCCCCCCATACGGACTCCTGGGGCTGTTTCACATTTTTATCAGATTTTACGATGCTTTTATCACACGTGCTTTTAAATGGACGTTTTATCCATTTTACATTCCGCAGACTTACTGTTTTGATTTTTACAATTCCGGGCCTCCGTGCAGTGACAGGACGCTGCCTGCAAACCGCCGGCCCGCGCGCATGCACAGGATAGGACTGCAAACCCCAAGTGGGAAACTGTGTGAAATAAATCACCTTCCTTTTGATATCTGTACCCTGTGCCTCTAAAAACCTCCTTTAATGACTTCATTCCATGGTTTCCAGTGTGCCTTCCTTTTGGAAGTGAAGAGCGGGTGCAGGTAGGCTGCAGACAGACCCAGGGCCTGATGGACATGACGCCCTGACACATGTTGCGTGTCTTACCGGCGCGGTGCTGATCAAACGATTGACGCATTTAATGAGCTGGTGACTGCCTGCAGGTGCTGAAGGAGGGATAGCCCAGTGGTTGGTGCTCCAACTGATGTACTTCTGTCTCCTGTTCATAACTCATCCCCCTCCATTCAATACAATGAGCAGTGTCCTGTGTTGTGTAGTGTTTATGTGTTGTTGATGCACAACTGCTTAGATCGTTGCCCTGAACTCCTGCATATGGACAGCAGGGGGCAGCGTGAGATCAGGTCATGGAGTAAACATGCAGTGGGTCTGTTTATTTATACATTTGTTTGTTTAAAAAGTGTTTTAGCAGGACGGATACATTGAGATTTCTCTGGTTTTCCAGGACGGATACATTGAGATTTCTCTGGTTTACCAGGAAGGATACATTGAGATTTCTCTGGTTTTCCAGGACGGATACATTGAGATTTCTCTGGTTTTCCAGGAAGGATACATTGAGATTTCTCTGGTTTTCCAGGACGGATACATTGAGATTTCTCTGGTTTTCCAGGAAGGATACATTGAGATTTCTCTGGTTTTCGAGGACGGATACATTGATATTTCTCTGGTTTTCCAGGAAGGATACATTGAGATTTCTCTGGTTTCCCAGGAAGGATACATTGAGATTTCTCTGGTTTTCCAGGAAGGATACATTGAGATTTCTCTGGTTTTCCAGGAAGGATACATTGAGATTTCTCTGGTTTTCCAGGACGGATACATTGAGATTTCTCTGGTTTTCCAGGACGGATACATTGAGATTTCTCTGGTTTTCCAGGAAGGATACATTGAGATTTCTCTGGTTTTCCAGGAAGGATACATTGAGATTTCTCTGGTTTTCCAGGAAGGATACATTGAGATTTCTCTGGTTTTCCAGGAAGGATACATTGAGATTTCTCTGGTTTTCCAGGAAGAATACATTGAGATTTCTCTGGTTTTCCAGGAAGGATACATTGAGATTTCTCTGGTTTTCAGTATCTCCTGGATTCAAGAACATTGAATTGTTACAGAAATACAAAGTAATAAAATGCTAAATATTAAAAACACAAATATACAGATTAACCCAGAAAAGAAACATGAAAGGGATATAAGGTGCTGGCACGGCGATGTGAAATGGTGTGAACACAATATGAATTAACAGTTGAATTGTTTAGCATTAAAGTATTGCAGCCAACAGGGTGAGGATGTCAGTGGGTGGAGGGTGATCCGGAGCTTGGCTGACATCCAAGATGTCAGCCACCTCCAGGTTTGAATTGCGACTCGGCATCAAAATGCCTTCCTCAGTCAGCAGCATTGTCCTCCTTAAATGTTCCTAATGATGAAGCCGGCGAAACGCGTGCTGGTTATTGTTTTAATAAAAGCGCTTTACTTGTATCCTGCCGGTCTGCTTTGGATCGTCCTCGGAAGGTTTAGTGGATTTTATCCCAGAAGAAATCCATACGTGCATCTCCAAGAAAATCCAGATATAAGAACTGGTGTCAGGCGTGGCACTTGGTCGCTTCAGCTCCAGTGGCGGCTATCCAGCCCAATGTTCCGTCCTCCGAGGATCAGATAGTGAAGAGATAAGGAAAAATACAAAGGGGAGAAATATTGCGCAGCCTGTAATAACTCAGTGAGAATATTAAGTAAAAGGGAGATATGCTCACACTTTAAGGTGCCAATTCGATTAAAAGGCACCAAACAGTATGCAGATCGATGTATTATAAATCAGGGGCACCGATTCCCCTCTCAGCGGTCCAGGAGCAGAAGATCCAAACCTTCGAGATGTCTTTCCAGGATACCACAAAGGATTAAATCACCAGGAAATCAGTCGAGATGATAAAATCCACAATCGGTTTATTAAACAATCTTTAAAATACACCTCAAACGCGTGTAGCGCTCACTCCCGGAGGAGCCGCTGAAATTGAACCTCGGGTCAGTCTCCCCGCACTATGGAATAAATATACTCCAGCACGGGCGTGGATTTTATAAATTATATAGTTTACTGGATAAACTGGCATATAATGAGTAACACGGTATATATATATATATTTACAGTACTTCGTAATGCGGGAAACGCGCAGCGGAAATGAAATACAAGGCTTCATAATGCGAGAAACGCGCAGCGGAAAAGAAATACAATGCTTCGTAATTCGAGAAACGCGCAGCGGAAAAGAGAAAAATATATCTTTAACCCCCTTTGTTGTTGGGGAGTGAGTCCCGTACAGGTTATGTCCCAAAGAGTGTATGTGTGTGAGTGTATTGGTACCCGGGTACAATATTCAACTGGCCAGTGAATTATTTATGAGGTATCTTCGACTAGTCACGTTGGGGCCCTGTGGGTTTTGAAACAAACTGCAGCGTGCTTTAGATTTTCACAACGGCCTGGAAGGCCTCTCACCCATCCGCCAGATACTCTGTGCTCCGCTCGACCCAGGACGTCTCTCCGCTCGATTTTAACTGGGGTTCTCTGTGTCACCGGCTCCGCTGTCTGGCTTGCCTGTATCTGCCTCAGTAGTCCAGCTCACCGCCTGCACTCCCTCTTGGATCGATCTGCGGTTCTCCTAACTCGGGGTCCTCCAGCTCACTCGGTATCCGCTCAGGTTACTGTGATGGATCACTGGGTCTTCATAGATAAAGGCGGAAAAACCCGGTCTCCAGCTCTGTCAGGCCCCACCTGCGCTCCGACCTGGTCACTGTCCAGTTCACCTACACTGCGTCTTGCTTCTCTCACTCCTAGGCACGCTCTGCCAGCTCTCTCCACGAGGCTCAGGATGTCAGCGTCTCTCCCCCACCCACTTCCTGTCCCCGCCCGCAAAGCATGCCGGGAAATGTAGTCCCAATGTTCAGTGTCTCACATCACGCTTGTCTCCCTCCGGTGGCCAAAAATAAGTACTACACGGCAGGGGATTTAAAACCAGCGCTACACGCGTTTCGCTACTAGGAGCTTCATCAGTGGGTGTCACACTGGTATCGAATTGGCACCTTAAAGTGTGAGTACAGTAGCAAGAAAAAGTATGTGAACCCTTTGGGATTACGTGGAGTTTTGCATGAATTGGTCATAAAATGTGCTCTGATCTTCATCTAAGTCACAACAATTTGAAAAACACAGTCTGCTAAAAATAATACAGCACAAACATTATATGTTTTTATTGAACAGAACATGTAAACATTCACAGTGCAGTGTGGAAAAAGTATGTGAACCTTTGGACTTAATAACTGGTTTACCCTCCTTTGGCAGCAATAACCTTAACCAAACGTTTCCTGTAGTTGCAGATCAGACCTGCACAACGATCTGGAGTAATTTTGGACCACTCCTCTTCACAAATCTGTTTCAGTGTAGCAATATTCTTGGGATGTCTGGTGTGAATCGCTCTCTTAAGGTCATGCCACAGCATTTCAATCGGGTTGAGGTCAGGACTCTGACTGGGCCACTCCAGAAGGCGTGTTTTGTTTTGTTGAAGCCATTCTTTTGTTGAATTACTTGCATGCTTTGGGTCATTGTCGTGTTGCATCACCCATCCTCTGCGGAGCTTCAGTTGGCGGACAGATGGTCTTATGTTTTCCTGCAAAATGTCTTGATAAACTCTGGAATTCATTTTTCCATCAATGACAACAATCCGTCCAGGCCCTGAGGCAGCAAAGCAGCCCCAAACCATAATGCTCCCTCCGCCATGTTTTACAGTGGGGATGAGGTTTTGATGTTGGTGTGCTGTGCTTTTTTTTCTCCACACATAGTGTTGTGTGTTTTTTCCAAACAACATAATTTTGGTTTCATCTGTCCACAGAATATTTTGCCAGTAGTGCTGTGGAACATCCAGGTGCTCATTTGCAAACTTCAAACGTGCTGCAATATTCTTTTTGGACAGCAATGGCTTCCTCCGTGGTGTCCTCCCATGTACTCCATTCTTGTTTAATGTTTTCCTTATTGTAGATGTGTCAACAATAATGTTAGCATGTGCCAGAGATTTCTGTAAGTCTTTAGCTGACACTCTAGGATTCTTATTTACCTCATTAAGCATTCAGCGCTGTGCTCTTGCAGTCATCTTTACAGGAAGACCACGTCTAGGGAGAGTAGCAACAGTGCTGAACTTTCTCCATTTGTAGACAGTGTGTCTTACCGTGGACACATGAAGATCAAGGCTTTTGGAGATACTTTTGTAACCCTTTCCAGCTTCATGCAAGTCAACAATTCTTGATCGTAGGTCTTCTGAGAGCTCTTTTCTGCGAGGCATGGTTCACATCAGGCAGTGCTTCTTGAAACCAGTAAACCCAAAACTGGTATGTGTTTTTAAAGGGCAGGACAGCTTTCAGCAACACATCCAATAATATCACACTGATTGGACTCAAGGTTGGCTCACTCCTGCCTCCAATTAGTTCTTGGAGAAGTCATTAGGCTAGGGGTTCACATACTTTTTCCACCCTGCACTGTGAATGTTTACATGTTATGTTCAATAAACACATGAAAACATATAATGTTTGTGTTGTATTATTTTTAGCAGACTGTTTTTTTCAAATTGTTGTGACTTAGATGAAGATCAGAGCACATTTTATGACCAATTGATGCAAAACTCCACGTAATCCCAAAGGGTTCACATACTTTTTCTTGCAACTGTATATCTCCCTTTTACTTAATATTTATGTGATTATGATTTAATGTATATATGATTTAATCCTTTGTGGTATCCTGGAAAGACATCTCGAAGGTTTGGATCTTCTGCTCCTGGACCGCTGAGAGGGGAATCGGTGCCCCTGATTTATAATACATCGATCTGCATACTGTTTGGTGCCTTTTAATCGAATTGGCACCTTAAAGTGTGAGCATATCTCCCTTTTACTTAATATTCTCACTGAGTTATTACAGGCTGCACAATATTTCTCCCCTTTGTATTTTTCCCTATCTCTTCACTATCTGATCCTCGGAGGACGGAACATTGGGCTGGATAGCCGCCACTGGAGCTGAAGCGACCAAGTGCCACGCCTGACACCAGTTCTAATGTCTGGATTTTCTATTCTAACGGATTTGGGGATTTGCCGTTTCTTCTGGTTTGTCCGGCTGCTGCACACCGTCTCTGGCCAGTATTCATCAACATTAAATTAGTTTTTTCCTTTGGTGAGATTGAGGACTGTGTCTCTGAAACCAATTCCCGATCTTGCACTCTGTATAGACTGACTGGTTATTTTTTACTCTGACTCTGTGTTTTTGGTTACCACATCCTGGATGTTCTTTTAACACCCTGTGGGTGGTGTTTGAATTTTATGTTTTCTATAATCCTTTTTTATATTTGAGATTATTTTTAATTACCAATTTTTTCTTTTCTTTTTTTCTTTTTTTCTGTCCATTGTTTTTTCAGAACGTACTGAGTTGCTTCTCTACTTAATTATCATTCTCATGTCACTTTAAGGTGTTTTTACTACATTGCAAATGTCTAAATGCGTTTTTTACTCCATTGAAAGTATCTATTCTTAGGTTTACTACACCTGTATTTAATTCTATACACCACTGCATTATAATTCCAGTCACTATATTCTCTCCTATATGTACTATTCTAATCATCCTGTTTTGATTAGTCGTATAGCATACACACTCTGTTTTCTCGCATTTTCCTGCCTTGACAATAGAGCCATCTAGTGGCGCCACACAGACACTGCACTCTTTCCTGTGCATCTCCAAGAGCCCGGGGTGGCTCCACCGAGAGTGAGTGTGTACTTGTCGTGCATTGGAAATCAGCATGTGTACTCACAGAGTTAAACGAGGGAGCATCCATTGTCATAACATCAAAAGTACACTGGGTACCTGAGAAATAGAAGAAAAACCCAAAGGCGATGAAATCCAGAGCCAGTTTAGGCTCTTGTCATTTCATGAATCTGTATATCCCCTTGTACACAGCGCACGATAATATTCTTCTGGTTTTTTTTTATGTAACACTTGCTGAGCAGCTTCAGTCCGCAACAGATACTGCAACACGTGTATGTATACCAGATGCCTCCATTACACACTTATCTAGGACAGTGACGTGCGGTGAGGTCAGTGGCTGGTGAGGCACTGGCTAGTATCAGAGCCAGATATACACAGTGTTACGCAGTCGCAATTTACGCATTGGATTATCGTGCCTCCCACGGGGGGGGGGAGTTATAAAAAAAAGAAGTGCTTGAGACAGATGGAGCTTTCCCATTGGCTCAAGCTTTCAATTGCTCTCATTGCTTCCGGAGGCACAAAAGAGCGTAGAACCAGCTTGAGCTTCGCAATTAGTGTAGCATTCAACTGCGCAAATTGCGTAGGCTAGGCTGGCTCAGTGCTGCCCCTGCTGTCTGTGTAGTGGATCACACACAGCAACTGAAAGTAGAAAAAAAGCGGAGGACAGAGAGAAGAAGCAAGCACAGCGAGGGAGCGTGGAGCAGGTGAGTATGAGAACTTGTTTCAATAAATAAAATTAAATTTACAGTTTAAATCTACACACACACATCACATGTCATTACAGCACAATGAGCACATTAATTTACTGGAATGGCAGGGGAGGCAGAGCCTCCCCTACCACACCTGACTGCATGTCCCTGATCTAGGATCTAATTGATCTGTATCTGGTTTTGGGGAAGCCATCGTTTGGTTCACGGCGACGAGGGGTGTGTGGGTATTATTTGGTGTGACGCTCCACTATCTGCATGGGGGGGGGGATCGGCATAAGGCCATCCTAAATAAAAGAGAAACCCAGGGAAAGGATCCTTAGAATTGGGTTGAAAGCTTCTTCTGTGCTGACACATTGTGTGTTTCTATGGAGGGAGGTCACCTTCCCCTCAGCGGCAGAAATAGATAAATATATTTTTTTATATTTTCAAACAAAGCAGGTCGTTGTGACCCTCAGAAAGCTGGTCGGGTTATGGGGTGCAGTGACTTGGGATGGAAACCTTTTAAAACAATTTTCCTGCTGTAATCTCTGCTCGTTTCCCTCCGCTCCGCAGTCCATTGTCCGGCCGAGGCGTTCACTGAGCTTGGGGTTTCCACCGCACCATCTGCACGCGAGCTAATTACCGCAGGAAACACAAAACGTGCAAAATAAATACACGAGGGGCCATATTACGTTCATCACGATAAAACGGGGACGCCAAGGTGGATAATGCGCGCCTGCAGATAATGTGCGCCTGCAGGTTTCTCCCTAGCGTCCCCATTTTAGCGTGATGCTACGGAATGGCGCTAAGCTCCACCGTGAGCATCCCCTCCATGACCTGCTGGATCTCGCCTCGTGATATCCGGCAGGTCGGCATAGTGATTCGCAGAGGGAGACTGGGGGACTTTTTGCCCCCAGTCTCACTCTGCTCCCGGTGGCCAGAAGAAGCAGATAGAGCCGTCAGTCTTGCCGCAGGATGGGAGGGGAGTATCTGATTTTTGGGGGGGGTTTTCAGCCGGTGCCGACGGATTCCGCAGAAGCCGTATCATTTAGCACCAGCTCCAAGCTGCAAGTTGGATTTACTTTTGGACATTAGTGCACCACAAATACCGACTGAAGAAGGCTGTGAATAGCCGAAACGCGTCTCGGTAACGCATCTGTCCATTTTAATAGTTTTTATATTTAATAAAATATTTTTATTTTTCTATTTGACCATTCTCTCCTGCAATTTTTAAACATCACTTTTAAATCTCATTTGGAAGCTCTACAATTTACCCCTAGACGGTGGGGAAGAGGTCCTGGGTATCCACCTTAGTGTACCCAATGCTACACCGACCGAGCCTGTGTATACGAGGCTCCATACTTGGTGAGTGTACTGTCAATTACTACTCTTGATCATTGTACTTACAGTAATACACTATGGGAGCGCTGTTTGTTTTATTATAGCCATCTTAGCAAGTGTTGGTGATCAAAGAAGGGACACGCCACCCTTTATGTGGCTGAACCTATGGCTGAACCTAGAGCCAGGGATTTTTTGGGCTCTTACAAATGTGAGTGTTCCGCATCCCTGTGATTAATATATTTGCCATATTCTATTGAGATTTTCTGCACGATCATTTTCCCTTTTTTGTCTGTCCCCCCTTTTTACTTTACCTTGTCCTTCAATTTGTTCCTCCCTTTTTTTCCATCTGTGTTTGAGAAACAACGAGGAATACACGGATCAAGAGAGGAAGACTGTATCACTTTTAATATCCCATTACCCTGCGGACTGGTATATATACTATCCTATTGGATCACATCACTGGATATTTTGCACTCCCTCTTTGCACATTTGGACACTGTTGCACTTTATTAACCATATGGTATTTTTGAGAAAAAAAATATATATTTTTTGAGCATATACTTTGAATATATGCAGCACATTGTTGTTATTTATAGACACTGTTGCACTTTATTGAATTTTATGCAAAATATATAGTTGTTACATCACTGTGATTTATGTGCACGAGCACTTACTGTTTGTTCACATAGTGAATACATATACGATATATGTCACTTTATGATTGTTGCACTCCTTGCTCTTAAATACTAGAATTCCCTTTGATGCTCTACAGGGGATTTCCATCGTATTTCCAAGCTGCGACTTACTTCTAACCGCAGCGGGATGTAATTAGCGTTAGTACATTGTAATCCTAACGCTAATTAACTCTTTACGCTCCCCATGTTAAGCATAGAGAGCGCAAAGTACAGTAACCTCGCGCTGAAAAGCACATGCTCCGAATCGCTAACGGGTTTTTTATTTGCAGGCCACATCCAGCCGTCAGGCTCCGTGCCTAAACATGCAATGACTTTATCATCACCTTTTGGATTGGGAACGTGTTAACGCATTCGTAATCCCTGTGTGTCCGGCGCTTGCAGGAAATCCTCCTGGTTTCGTGGCTATTATTCGGTGAATCAGGGCACTTAGGTTTATAGATCCTCACATAATTTTGCTCGGTGGAATCGCAGGGAATCCTCGTGGTTTCATGGCATTTATACAGTGGATTTGGGGTGCTGAGGTGCTTGATCCCTGTGAGCACCAGCGTGTGCCGATCTATAAGCCTCCGCAACCCAAATTCACTGTATAAAAGCCATGAAACCATGAGGATTACCTGCAAATCCACCGAGCATAATTGTGTGCCGATCCTCGTGGTTTCATGGCTTTTATACGGTGAATTTGGGTTGCTGAGGCTTATACTTCGTCACTCGGTGCTCACAGGGATCGCGGGGAAACCTTGTGGTTTTATGGCTTTTATACGGTGAATTTGGGTTGCTGAGGCTTTTAGATCGTCACTCGGTGCTCACAGGGATCGCGGGGAAGCCTCGTGGTTTCATGCCTTTTTATATGGTGAATTTGGGGCGTGAGGTTTACAGATCGGCTCACCCTGGTGCTCACAGGGATCGCGGGGAAGCCTCGTGGTTTCATGGCTTTTATACGGTGAATTTGGGGTGCTGAGGCTTATAGATCGGCACTCGGTGCTCACAGGGATCGCGGGGAATCCTCGTGGTTTCACGGCTTTTATACGGTGAATTTGGGGCGTTGAGGTTTGCAGACCGCCTCTCACTGGTGCTCACAGGATCGCGGGGAAGCCTCGTGGTTTCATGGCCTTCATACAGTGAATTTGGGGAGCTGAGGCTTATAGATCGTCACACGGTGCTCACAGGGATCGCGGGGAAGCCTTGTGGTTTCATGGCTTTTATACAGTGAATTTGGGCACTGAGGTTTACAGACCGGCTCACGCTGGGTAAAACGTGCCGGTGATTGCTGCTCCCAGGGCGAGAGCTTTACTTTACGAGGTGTTATTATAACAAATCCTCTCCCTGTAATCACACGGCAAAATAAAATTTACCTGGTGAGAGCGAGAGTTACGGATCTGGCGCCCGGCACCGGGTCTGCCGAGAATACGGGGCCAGGATGGACAAGGTGACCCTGAGGCCTGACCAGGGTTAAACCTGGACGCCCCCAAATTGTATTTCCTCCAACCAGTAATCCTTTCTAAAAATTATACCCCATGGGACTCGCCCATTACCCATAATTCCTGTCATACTAAAGATTACTTGCGTTGTAGCTGCTGCTGCGCTTCTTTATGAAGGACAATACTATTCCTTTTGCAGATACAGAGAAATTGTCATTTCCAATGTGCTCAAGCCCCGGAAACACCCTTAAACATAGAGGTTTATGGGAACTGAACAGATGGACATTGTGCGCTCCCTGTACTGTACACAGAGGGGTGATGTCCCTTTAACACAGGAATGCCTGGTAGGGTCTGGGACGCGTCTGGCGCGGCGCCAAGGAATCCACTTGGCACAGTTCTTCAGAGGGGCGTTGTGTCAGCGTCTGTCATCATGATGATGTAAACGTCTTGTTTGTTGACTTTCCTCGAGTACGAGAAGTTCTCTGAGTAAAGGGACGTGTTTTACCTGAACAGAAAGCGCCGGCCTCAGCACGCCGAGTGCTCCGGCCTGGCCAAGGAGCAACGTGAGGCCAGAAATCATGGCGATGCCACCTCGGTGCCCTAACCCTCAGTTCCCAATAAATGTCACCTCCGCTGCCTTTCTTTACAAGTCGTTGTTTTTGTGTTGTTGCTTTGTTCTGGTTTGTCGCTGTTTTTGTTTTCGCTATTTCATTTTTCATTTTTATATTTGCATTTTTCCTACTTTTTAGTTTTGCTCTTTGTTTTTTGTTTTTGCGTTTTCGTTTTGTTTTTGCTATTTCATTTTTTATTTATATTTTTCTTAGTTTTTTGTTTTCCTCTTTGTGTTTTGTTTTTGCTATTTCATTTTTATTTGCATTTTTCTTTTATTTGGGCTTCGCTTTATTTTGTTTTTTTTTGCTTTTTTTGTTTTGTTTTCCTTTGCTATTTTTGTTTTTGCCATTTCATTTTTTATTTATATTTTTCTTAGTTTTTTGTTTTTCTCTTTGTTTTTGCTTTTTCGTTTTGTTTTCATTATTTTATTCTTCTTTTTTTTTAATTTGCATTTTCCTTTTATCTGTAATTCACTTTGTTTTGTTTGGTTTTGTTTTTTCGTTTTGTTTTCCGTTTGCTAGTTTTGTTATTTCATTCTTCATTTATTTGGTTTTCGCTTTGTTTTGCATGTCTTTGCTTTCTTTCTTTTTTTTTCCATTGCTTTTTTCCATCTTTACATACAATAAGATAGATGCACCGCTATGAATAAACGCATGAAAATACAGGAGTGAGACGGGATAAATATTTGGCCGAGCTATCCTCCTCTAACGCGCTCAGCAAAAGTAATTTATTAGCGCAGAATACAAATAAATCCAATATAGAGAATCGATAAGTGTATTATACACTCTTTTCGTCCCTCTATATAGCGCGTGTCCGCTGGATTAAGCACAGTCTGCAGTTAGTGTGTGTTAGCATCCCGGATAACCTAGGAAGCCCAAACAAGACAGAGCATCATGGGAAATGTAGTTCTAAAACATCCGGTGCAACATCCTGAGAGTCGCGGTCCAGGAAGGATGGTCCAGCTCGGATACTGGTCAGTGCTTCGGAGCATCTTTCTGCATCATGGCGGCGCCAGACACAAGATGCAGGTTAACCCTGGTGATCCAATAGAAGGATTTTATATTTTTTTATCGCAGTCTCTCCATGGTGGAAAGTGATGATATTCTGTGTGTAACGGCGTAACCGATCCTGCAGACGGTATAAGGGGTTATTCAGAGAGCGCCGAATTGGCCACCGAGTTGCACTGAGCAGTGAGTTTCCCCGTATGGTGCAATCTCGTCGTCATTTGGCTATTCAGACAGCTGGCAATTCGCCAAATATTAATATTGCCAGCAAAATATGGTGCTGTTCGGCGGCAGTGAACTCCCCCTTAGAAAAGCAATGGTTAATCTATTCACAGACACCGAACAGCAGAGAAATGTCAGTGAAATGCCCTGATTTTCAGTGTTTTCATAGAAACATAGACTATGTACCGGCTGGATGGAGCAGAGGTAACCTCACTGCTCTATAACCATGGAGACCCAGGTTGTAATCCCGGCCAGAGCACCTTTCCAGTAGGAGTTCTTGGGCAAGACCCCTAACGGTACATACTTGCCTACCACACGATATCAGCTGTGGAGTCCAGTGGTGACGTCTCTACCCTTCAACCGTGGAGAAGCAAGTCAAAATCCTGTTCAGCAGATCCCTCTACAACTGGAGAAGCAAGTCTCAACTTTACGAGAAGCGGGTTCAACCCAACCACCAAATAATACTCCCTGATGTTTCATTCGACAGGTTTAATCGAGCGAATCCCATAGGATTCATTGAAAAACAAAAATCCCCGTTTTTCTTAAATATTTATTCAACAGTTTATTCTTTTCATTTGCAGCAAAAAAGTCTATTTATTTAATTATTTTATAGGCATTTTGTTTGGCAACATTTTTGATTCCGATTTTTTTTATTATTTTTTTACAGTGTCGTTGACATTTCGGTGCTCTCTGAATAACCCCTATAGGGTAAGGTAATCTGTGCAGAGAGGGCACAGGTGGCACATACGAAATGGTTAGAGATCTGCATGGATCGTTCGTCGCAGCCTCTGATATAGTTACACGTACAGCTGGGGATACTTGTTGTCTCGGAAAGTTTCCGTGGCGGTTCTGCTATGTGACCTGGTTTTATTTCCAGAACACTTCAGATTCTGATCCACCACTTCTACGAAAGCGCGACTAAACTTTCCAGCCAGAATAACATGTCTATTAGCCAATATGATTATATACACACTTTATACTATATATACACACACTGCCCGGCCAAAATACAAGTCACCCTCGGTAATATGTGGTTGTGTCGCCTTTTGCTGTGATTCCGTATTCGCCGCGGCGTCGTGTGGATAAGCTCATGCGATGTCACAGCATTTATTGGCGTCCAGAGCGGCATTAATTTGTGGCAAGATCTTGTATTGATGACGGGAGAGTCGCAGCGCTGCGTAAAGTCTTCTCCAGCACATTAGCCCAAAGATTAACCTCAATGGGGTTAAGGTCTGGACTGTGCGGTGGCCAATCCATGTGTGAAAATGATGTCTCATGCTCCCTCAACCACTCTCGCACAATGTGAGCCCGATCAATCCTGGCATTGCCATCTTGGAATATGCCCGCTGTGCCATCAGGGCAGAAAAAACCCATTGATGGAAAAACCTGCTCATTCAGTATATTCAGGGAGTCGCATTATTTTGGCGCATAACGTTGATGAACCTAGACCCGACCAACTGACTGTAGAACTCCAATAGAAACTCCGGTGACCACAACCCTGGGCAATGTCAAGCGAGACACCGGGGGACACCGCGGTGAATAACTATGGCAGAGACTACAGAGAAAAGAAGAGATAGCTACAGAGGTAGCTCCATGAATACAGAATCCACCATAGTTTGCCGAGTTGAAAGCCATGTCCTTTCAATGAAATCAGTGCTTAGTCTATGACCCCCTATAGTCTGGAAGGCTACCACGGCTTCATGTTACAGTTGGTTTGGACACTTTGGATGCTTTATAAGAGATTTGGATTAGGGAATTGGACCATTCAGGGTTCCTTCCCACTCAGTACTGCAGAGGCTCATCTGTTTAAGGTATGGTTCCTCGGCCTCTATAAATGGAGGCTGCGTTCATGAAGGACATGACCGTTCTAGTAATCCTTCACGTGGACGGGGAATTCTGAGAAGAGGCGCATGTCGTTCCATGTTTGCTGTGAGTGTATGTCATGGGGAGATGAGATGCCGAGTTGGGTCACGAATCGGAACGGTATGACGGGCATGCGAGCCATTCACAAACACATTCTCATTGTTTGTTTTCATGGAGCTTTGTGCGTTGCCTGGAGATAACACATTGGTATGAACATACTATGGATAATGTCACCACTTGGGGGAATTAGGGCACCTCAAAAATGGTATGGAGAGGAAAAGACAGACAAACGTCTAAGTGTGAATGCTTTCCAGGAAGTGCCAGGATTATATGAATAATCTCAGTCGCTTCCTGGTTTCTCTAATGATTTTTTTAATTAAAATTACCATTTAGTGAACGTTTGTTTCTCAGCAATGCTCTGTGCGACGTTCCACATCCTTGGTGCTTCAGAGATCTGATATTTGCCTCCTTATTGGGTTCCACGAGACCCTCTGGGGTTGTCCTTATGGGAAGTAGAGCTGGGAAGCAGTTTTTATTGGCTGAGAGGATAGATGGCTTGTGCATGGGGAGGGGTTATTGTTAATGCATACGGTACAGGCCGCCATGATGGTGAGTAATGGTTAGCTTGTAATAATGTTACACAATATCTTCATATAGTATAGCTTGAGAAAGCTGTGTGGGTCGAAATGTTGACCTTCCATGCTGTAACCTGGTGGACAGATTGAGCGACCCACTCTCTGAAATGTTTGGACGACAAGAATTTTGCATTTCAGAATCTTCTGGCTTTTGGAATCCTACCAGGACTTTTTTTTTTTTTTTTTTTTAAATTCTTTATTTAGAGAATTATACATAACAAGAAATTCACGAAATCAAACGTAGAAAAAGACAGCCGTCTAGGGCTGGCCAAACTAACTACGGTCAGCCAGTCAGATAATGTAAGATGCAAGTAGTAACAGGTCAATAAGGGAATAATAAAAACTAAAAGCAAGAAGTCCCAACCTCAGTGAAGGAAGAAAACACAAAAGAAACACATAAGCATGTAGGACTATCAACGTAAATGCCATAAATTGTCCTGATAAATTATACTCAGAGTTTATCTATAGACCAGTGACACGTAAACAGAGAAGAAAAAAGCTGGGGGGGGTAAACAATATCGCTCAGGTCTCAGTCTGGCTGAAGTTCCGGAGGGTCCGGCGAGATGCCCGCCGCTTCAAGGTCGGACCAGGCGGTTTCAGGATCAGTGATGGTGTAGGGGACATTATTATGTGTCACCACCAATGCTCCCGCCAAGCCCCACCGATAACGGATCCCCCTTCGACGAAGAACCGCAGTCACAGGACGGAACCGCCTGCGAGCAAGCAGAGTCTGGAATGGAAGGTCGTGATACAAAGCCAACGTGGAGCCCTCAAATTTCACTGGATCTCTTGCGCCAGGAGCAGACATAAGCTTGACCTTAAATGCTACGTCACGAAAGGCCACCACGACATCACGGGGTGTCCCCTTCGAAAGCGCCGCAGGTTTCCGAACCCTGAATACCGATCCGATCACATCTGGCTTGTCAGGAGGGAGTCCCGCCATCCGAAGGGCCAAACGAGACACATAAGCTGGGAGTTCATCAGACGACACAGAGTCCGGGATGCCTCTGACCCTGACGTTACGACGGCGGTGTCTTGTTTCCAGCATCTCCACAGAGCGGGACAAAAGCTCGACCTGGGATCTTAGACCAGCGACCTGTCCCAACAGGTGAGTATGTTCCGATAGCACTGTAGAGGTCGTCGCCTGCACTGCTGTCACCTGCGCACGGATTGTTGCAACCTCCTCCCGAACTGCCGCCACTTCAGGTTTCCACACCCCCCGGATCTCCCGGAGTTCGTCCAGAATCCTCCGAAGGTCTCTTTTCGTAAGAGGAAGATCATCATCCTCCTCCTGCCGACTTTCCTCAGGCTGTGTCATACGGGTTTCGAGTGAGGTCGCTCTCGTTTGTTGCGGTTGGGCACCCGGTCTCAAAACGTCCTGTCGTAATGAAGCCACACTACTGCTGGCTGAAAGCTGGTGTTCCTCGGCCGAATCCCTGTCAGAGAGGCCACCAGCAGTAAGTGAGGCACTCAAAGATGCCGTCAGCGCTGCTTTTCGTTTCTTTTGCGCCCTTTTTTTTGCTGCTGCAGATAGTGGTTGGGAGTCTGGTGTCCGAGATTGTGGGGAGATCCAGGTCATCGCAGAGCTACCACCCGAGTGCCAGGGGTCCTCTTCATCTTCCGAAAAGTCATAGCCCGGGGGGAGGGAGGAGGAGATCGCATCTCTCTTCGAAGTGGACCCACCTCTCATGGAGTCCCGAATGTCCCTCTGTCTGGACCGCAGCTTCTGTGAGCGACCGGTGGGCATGTCACCAAAAGCGCAGGCACAAGGAAGAAGAGCGGTAAAAGGTCTCAGAAATCTCCTTCCAGGCTTCTAAAATGGCCGCTAGTACTAGGCCCCGATTGTGCCGCGGGGGTTAATCCGCTCCGGAGCGTCAATTTCGGGGGTAAGGCAAACTCACCGAGTCCCCCAGTGCTCCCAGAGACCGTAGAGCGTTTCTCAAGTGCGAGCAAGCGGCGGAAATAACTTTAAAAACCGTGTTTATCACGGAGCTCCTTCAACATGCAGCCGCTCGCTTCCTCGGCTAGCTCCGCCCCCCCCTACCAGGACTTTTAATAGTGGTGTAGGGTCACGTCAGGTGGGCGTCACAAGGAACACATTGCAGCGCCGGGAGGAACCGGACAGGACACGGAAGGAAGGTGAATAAAGGCAATATATTGGAGGGTTTGAGTTGGTGAGGGGCGCTCCATCTGCATAGAATCTTTCTGAGGGGTGCGCTGGAACGCTAATTTTGCGTATTGGGTATCATTGTAGATGACGAATTGGCCGGTGCAGTGTGGATGCAGTCGTGAGGTCCATGGGGTCCCTGGAGTAAAATGTTGACTTAATGGACCCACACAGGTTGTCTGTATTAAGAACTCATACCCACCATATTGGGAGGTACTTCTGCGGGACAAGGGGGCACAACAATAATGTGAAGGTGCTACCTTTACCTGCGTCTTGTGAGGTGGTGCAAATGTGACCTTTTTAAAGAATGGGCAGTTGCAGTCTAGGTTGATTGGCGGATTGCCCGCCGGCTTTGTGGGCTCAAATTGGACATGAAACACCCAGTGTATGGGCAGGACATGCCTGAAATCAGGACTGAGTTGCTGAATGCAGGAGGTCTTGCTGGGACAGGAATTTACCTTTGCAGAGGTTAGCTGGCACTCATGGTCTCCTGCAAGTTCTCATCAGACATATCGGAGTTGAGAGGCAGCACAATTTATTATTGAGGAGCAACTCTGCTCCCAATCCGGGCGGTAAACACTGAATTGGATGACCGCGGCCATTGATCTCATTATAATTATTCTGAAAGGTCACCATCAACGTGTTCCCTGAGAGCAGCTCATGATCACAAACTTAGAGAGTGGTCGGGAACGCTCCTAATGAGTATACAGTTTCTGTCACACCTTCAGAAAGAACGAGGAGGCCCGTATTCTCCGAATCCGCAGAACAAACGTCCTGATCGAATAAACACTGACCTGCTCAGGCTCTGTACCTCTCATTCACAACCAACCAATCACTATTTTAAATTTGTTCCAATTTTCTGCTTGTCTTTGCCCATGCTGGGTAAGAATACATGGGACTTATTTTCCTGCTCATTGTTGCTTCTAAAATGCTGGAATTACAGTTACAAGAATTACTTTACTTTATGGGCCTTTCTTCCTGGCATCAATTTCAGAATGTTAATTTGCTCGCCCTAATGGTCTAAATTGACCAATAACTGCAGCCCACCCAAAGAACAGCTGATCTTCACATAATAATAATATTATATCATTAACACAGTGCAGGGAATGTCTGCTCTGTATTAATGATACGATAATAATCCTGCGGGTAATTTCAGCGCCGTATTAATGATATAATAATCCTGCGGGTAATTTCAGCGCTGTATTAATGATATAATAATAATAATCCTGCGGGTAATTTCATCGCTGTATTAATGATACGATAATAATCCTGCGGGTAATTTCAGCACTGTATTAATGATATAATAATCCTGCGGGTAATTTCAGTGCTGTATTAATGATATAATAATAATAATCCTGCAAGTAATTTCAGCGCTGTATTAATGATACGATAATAATCCTGCGGGTAATTTCAGCACTGTATTAATGATATAATAATAATCCTGCGGGTACTTTCAGCGCTGTATTAATGATATAATAATCCTGCGGGTAATTTCAGTGCTGTATTAATGATGTAATAATAATAATCCTGCGGGTAATTTCAGCGCTGTATTAATGATACGATAATAATCCTGCGGGTAATTTCAGCACTGTATTAATGATATAATAATAATCCTGCGGGTAATTTCAGCACTGTATTAATGATATAATAATAATCCTGCGGGTAATTTCAGCGCTGTATTAATGATGTAATAATAATAATCATGCGGGTAATTTCTGCGCTGTATTAATGATATAATAATAATAATCCTGCGGGTAATTTCAGCGCTGTATTAATGATATAATAATCCTGCGGGTAATTTCAGCGCTGTATTAATGATATAATAATCCTGCGGGTAATTTCAGCGCTGTATTAATGATATAATAATAATCCTGTGGGTAATTTCAGCGCTGTATTAATGATATGATAATAATCATGCAGGTAATCTCAGCGCTGTATTAATGATACGATAATAATCGTGCGGGTAATTTCAACGCTGTATCGATAATAATAATCCTGTGGGTAATTTCAGCGCTGTATTAATGATGTAATAATAATAATCCTGCGGGTAATTTCAGCGCTGTATTAATGATATAATAATCCTGCGGGTAATTTCAGCGCTGTATTAATAATATAGGTAATCATAATAATCCTGTGGGTAATTTCAGCGCTGTATTAATAATATAATAATAATAATCCTGTGGGTAATTTCAGCGCTGTATTAATGATACGATAATAATCCTGCGGGTAATTTCAGCGCTGTATTAATGATACGATAATAATCCTGCGGGTAATTTCAGCGCTGTATTAATGATGTAATAATAATAATCCTGCGGGTAATTTCAGCGCTGTATTAATGATACGATAATAATCCTGCGGGTAATTTCAGCGCTGTATTAATGATACGATAATAATCCTGCGGGTAATTTCAGCGCTGTATTAATGATACGATAATAATCCTGCGGGTAATTTCAGAGCTGTATTAATGATATAATAATAATCATGCAGGTAATTTCAACGCTGTATCGATAATAATAATCCTGTGGGTAATTTCAGCGCTGTATTAATGATGTAATAATAATAATCCTGCGGGTAATTTCAGTGCTGTATTAATGATATAATAATCCTGCGGGTAATTTCAGCGCTGTATTAATAATATAATAATAATAATCCTGCGGGTAATTTCAGCGCCGTATAAGGCTAGGGTCAGACGAACGCATTTTTCACGTCCGTGAAAAAGTGCGTTCGAACGAATGGACGTATTTTTTCACGGAATACGCGATAGCGGTCATACGATGCGCATTTTCGGACGTGATTTGTACGGATCATCAATAAAACCCTTTTGCGTCTGGACGTTATGTTGGCCGGACATTAGCAGCATCTGACGTCTCCCAATCACGCAAACACGCCGCTATGCGGCCGCAGCGCACTCTGTACGTCAGTACTAGCAGTTTGACGTTCTCGAAAAAATGCGTTCGTTTGCCACTTGCGTTGCGCGGACGAACTTTCGTGCGGCCGTTCGTCGTATGTTCCCCGGCATTGGACGTCATTTGCTGCTAGCACGGCCGTGATTTTGTGCGGCTAAACGCACGTTAAAACTGCTTTCGTCTGACTTTAGCCTTAATGATACGATAATAATCCTGCGGGTAATTCCAGCGCTGTATTAATGATACGATAATAATCCTGTGGGTAATTTCAGCGCTGTATTAATGATACGATAATAATCCTGCGGGTAATTTCAGCGCTGTATTAATGATACGATAATAATCCTGCGGGTAATTTCAGCGCTGTATTAATGATATAATAATAATAATCCTGTGGGTAATTTCAGCGCTGTATTAATGATGTAATAATAATAATCCTGCGGGTAATTTCTGTGCTGTATTAATGATATAATAATCCTGCGGGTAATTTCAGTGCTGTATTAATGATACGATAATAATCCTGCAGGTAATTTCAGCGCTGTATTAATGATTCGATAATAATCCTGTGGGTAATTTCAGTGCTGCATTAATGATATAATAATAATCATGCAGGTAATTTCAGCGCTGTATTAATGATATAATAATCCTGCGGGTAATTTCAGCGCTGTATTAATGATTCGATAATAATCCTGCGGTTAATTTCAGCGCTGTATTAATGATACGATAATAATCCTGCGGGTAATTTCAGCGCTGTATTAATGATTCGATAATAATCCTGCGGGTAATTTCAGCACTGTATTAATGATACGATAATAATCCTGTGGGTAATTTCAGCGCTGTATTAATGATTCGATAATAATCCTGCGGGTAATTTCAGCGCTGTATTAATGATACGATAATAATCCTGTGGGTAATTTCAGCGCTGTATTAATGATATAATAATCCTGCGGGTAATTTCAGCGCTGTATTAATGATATAATAATAATAATCCTGCGGGTAATTTCAGCGCTGTATTAATGATACGATAATAATCCTGCGGGTAATTTCAGCGCTGTATTAATGATATAATAATAATAATCCTGCGGGTAATTCCAGCGCTGTATTAATGATACGATAATAATCCTGCGGGTAATTCCAGCGCTGTATTAATGATACGATAATAATCCTGTGGGTAATTTCAGCGCCGTATTAATGATATAATAATCCTGCGGGTAATTTCAGCGCTGTATTAATGATATAATAATCCTGCGGGTAATTTCAGCGCTGTATTAATGATATAATAATCCTGCGGGTAATTTCAGCGCTGTATTAATGATACGATAATAATCCTGCGGGTAATTTCAACGCTGTATCGATAATAATCGCACGGGCGATCACTTTTTTCAGATAATAGGTGTTTTGCGGTGAGTTTGACGCACACGACATGTTGTAGTTTTTCTGTAAAAGATGTGACAATTGGTATTAGGTGCAGTCAGACCTCTGTGCGACCTCTGTGTTTGTGAGTCTGTGTGTTTGCGGCCTGTAGCCGCGGTTTGAAGTGTGGGAGGGCGGGACGCCGCGTCTCGGGACACACTGTACTCAGGATGTATAGAAAGAGGAAACAACAGTATAGAATTTCACTGCGTTCCCCATCTGTCAGTCATGAGCCAGATACAGCTGGTTTACCCCGCCGAGCCTCTATATATCGCACGGACACACCAACGCCACTACATAAAAACACTTCAGCTGAGCGGCACATGAAAAGTGCTGCCCTGCAGTATGTATAATCCATGCACTGGCAGGAGGGATACCAGTGTAAATAAACCGGTGCATTTCACCATCTCTGGGCTTTATTGTGGGATCCTCCATCATGTGGCTATTGGATGCTGAGGTGGCGGGCATGTATTGTACATCCTGCAGGGCAGCACTTTCATGTGCCGCCCATCAGAATGTCGGCGTGATAAGTGCCCAGGGACATGTGGCGGGTCTAGCCATGGTGCAGCTGGCACTGCCATGCTACCACTTACACACCCTGGCCTGGGCTGCAGCGTTTGGGATATCACCGCATGGTCAGCATGCCTCTGGACATTACAGGGTTAAGCGTCTCAGCGCATACAATCATGTATACATTACAGACACCGATCGGCCCACATTTCCAGGAACAGATCCTAATTCTGGCTCCATTTCCCAGGGTCCTCTCTGTTGTTTTTCAGCCTTTTGACCTACTGTATGTTTAACCCCTTCACTCCCCACATCCCAGAAAAAGAAAAGAAAAAATTTCCACTTGCTGTGGGTAAAAAGTGAAAAACATACACAGGACTTGCAGAATGTGGCACCTTCATGGAAGGGGAAGAAACACTGAGGTGTTCCATGCTGGGGCAACTGGAAAGGCGACTCGATGATGGAGAATTCAGAGCTGGTGATACCGACAAAAAAACATAAAGCAAGCAGGATCCCGAAATGTCAACAAGAGGTCTTTAAAGCTCTGTGATACGCCAGAACACACCACTCACTGCCACGAGTTGTTATTATGTATGTGTATACAGTTTAGTGTAGATTTATGATGGAGCTCTGTGATACGCTCATACACCGCACATTAATGTAACGTCAGAATCCACAGAAATAAAACTCACTGTAATGTGCAGTGTGTATGAGCGTATGACAGAGCTCCACAGCAATAAAACTCACAGTAATGTGCGCTGTGTATGAGCGTATCATAGAGCTGCACAGCAATAAAACTCACAGTAATGTGCAGTGTGTATGAGCATATCACAGAGCTGCACAGCAATAAAACTCACAGTAAGGTGTGCTGTGTATGAGCATATCACAGAGGGCCACAACAATAAAACTCACAGTAATGTGCAGTGTGTATGAGTGTATCACAGAGCTGCACAGCAATAAAACTCACTGTAATGTGCAGTGTGTATGAACGTATCACAGAGCTCCACAGCAATAAAACTCACAGTAAAGTGCGGTGTGTATGAGTGTATGACACAGCTCCACAGCAATAAAACTCACAGTAATGTGCGCTGTGTATGAGCGTATCATAGAGCTGCACAGCAATAAAACTCACAGTAATGTGCAGTATGTATGAGTGTATCACAGAGCTCCACAGCAATAAAACCCACAGTAATGTGCAGTGTGTATGAGCGTATCACAGAGCTGCACAGCAATAAAACTCACAGTAAGGTGCGCTGTGTATGAGCATATCACAGAGGGCCACAACAATAAAACTCACAGTAATGTGCAGTGTGTATGAGTGTATCACAGAGCTGCACAGCAATAAAACTCACAGTAATGTGCAGTATGTATGAGTGTATCAGAGCTCCACAGCAATAAAACGCACAGTAATGTGCAGTGTGTATGAGCGTATCACAGAGCTGCACAGCAATAAAACTCACAGTAAGGTGCGCTGTGTATGAGCATATCACAGAGGGCCACAACAATAAAAATCACAGTAATGTGCAGTGTGTATGAGTGTATCACAGAGCTGCACAGCAATAAAACTCACAGTAATGTGCAGTATGTATGAGTGTATCACAGAGCTCCACAGCAATAAAACGCACGGTAATGTGCAGTGTGTATGAGCGTATCACAGAGCTGCACAGCAATAAAACTCACAGTAATGTGCAGTGTGTATGAGCATATCACAGAGCTGCACAGCAATAAAACTCACAGTAAGGTGTGCTGTGTATGAGCATATCACAGAGGGCCACAACAATAAAACTCACAGTAATGTGCAGTGTGTATGAGTGTATCACAGAGCTGCACAGCAATAAAACTCACTGTAATGTGCAGTGTGTATGAACGTATCACAGAGCTCCACAGCAATAAAACTCACAGTAAAGTGCGGTGTGTATGAGTGTATGACAGAGCTCCACAGCAATAAAACTCACAGTAATGTGCGCTGTGTATGAGCGTATCACAGAGCTGCACAGCGATAAAATGCACAGTAATGTGCAGTGTGTATGAGCATATCACAAAGCTCCTCAGCAATAAAACTCACAGTCTGTGGAGCTCTGTGATACGCTCATACACAATGCACATTACTGTGAGTTTTATTGCTGTGGAGTTCTGGTTTACAAAACTTTACAGTAATGTGTGCTGTGTGTGAGCCTGAGTTTTATTGCTGTGGAACATGTAGTACGCTCAAACACTTTGGATATTTTCTTTGTTGTTAATATGTATTATCACAGTTTAGTGTCGCTTTATCATGTGTAGGTGCAGATATCCGGATCTTTCCGTTTCTCCATGGTTTTACAGTCTAGTCTTTAATCAGTTGCTGATATAAACGTTACACATAATAAAAGTGAAAGTAAAGGAATAATATCTGTTTACTGGAAATTCCAGCCTCGGGAAGGTCATGTCCCCAAAATAGCCCGATTCCCGGAGCAGTTACTGTTATCGTTTGCTAAGGCTCCTCAGATCTCCAGATTGCACGTCCTGTGTCTAACGGTCACGGCTGCCTGGAGTCATAATGAAACCGATTGTGAGCTCTGTGGCTCGCAGACTCGCACGCAAACTCCAACCTATCCCAGATACAGGAGCTAAAAATTACAAGCCTTGGGAAGCGCAACCTGGAACATGCATGGTCTACTGGCGGTGCTGCCGGAGCGACCCGTCCTTATGCACGATCCACATACAGAGATGCAGGTCTCTCTAACAGGCCAGGTTTGCAGGATATGTGAAGCACAGCACAGGAGATATGATTTGCTGCTCAGTGATTGCAGGATTCAGTCTGTATTCCCCCAAGGTGATCTGCAAAAGCTGTCATTACTCGCTAAGGGCCGGTTAAGGAAACATTTCCATTGCCTCAGGGAGGGAGAAAGTCCTCATTCCCTCATGTCTATGTAACTGCAGGCACCTTGCTTACATTCAGTTCCACATGCAGCCACTGGGGGCATCTGTGTCCCACTGCAGACAAAGCTATAGAATCCATTGTCTGGTGCCCCCTGCATCCTCCCCATGGGTTTCTGTGATTGCCGCCTTGGTTTGCCAGTGCCACCTCTGCCCAATCTAAGAGACAGTATGAGCGAGCCTGGGCCACCATCGCTACATTCACCCCGTTTCTCTTATGAATTGCACCTGGCAGCGCAGAGTGCAGGGAGATGTATTCCCCTGCAAGGGCCGGCAGCCCCAACAGGCCACCGAGGCACAGGTCTTATAGAGGGCGGTGGCAGCAGTGTATGCAAAGTGCTGCTCGTAGTGCATATAATTTGCTCTGAGTAGAGGGGGGCACATGCAGAAACCCACAGAAAATGAGGTGATTGGGTCACTACGAGCTGTCCTGATATCTATAAAACACAGCAGCACTTTTCATTCCACTTAAGGATGGATAATCTTTGTGCTTGAGCATCATGGGACATGTAGTTCTGAAAAGGGTTGTGTTGTGCACAGTGTGTTCTTGTATGACGGGTCAGCATTGCCGGTCGGCAACACACCACGGCACGTCGCTCTCTGTTCCTCATGCCGCCAATCTCTGCCAGTACCAGGCGCGTGTTTGTTTTTTTGGATATGTACATGACTGTAGCATTGCCAGCTGGGTATTTCACCCTGTGGACCTTGGCATGAAAAGTGCTGCCTTAGTATGTATCATTCATATGCTGCAAGCGTGACACGTCTTCATTAACCCCCGACCTGAGCCTCTCAGTGCTGCGTTTTAACCCGCGACCAGGCATTACTCCACCCTGGCTCGTTTTTTTGTCTCGCCTCTTTCAGCCTAGGTTTTCCAGTTCACTGTTTAGTGGATATACCCTTGAATGCATCCATAAAAATACGGTGACGCGAGGGGACGGCCAGCGGATATTTCCACTTCACATCTCTGGGAAAACTCACTGTTTATGGGGTTTCTGCTCTCGGTCACGCGACGAGGCTGGAATCCGTCCCAGACCATTAAACTCAGGAAACGGGGAATTATTCCAGAGTTTACTGAGCGGCTCTGCCGGACCCCAAACCCGACCCATCATCCCGGCGCCCACTGAGCTAACGCCTAAAATAAAGATCATTACAGAGGTCAGGTGGAGCTGCACTCCTCAGCCTGCACGTAGACCCAGCTGGGAGTAATGCGAGAAGAACTGTGGGGTTCAGTGCTCAGTGTATGGAGAGCTGTGGGGATCAGAGTTTACAATCTAGAGGAGCAGAGGGTCCGGCTCACAGGAGTTTACAATCTAGAGGAGCAGAGGGTCCGGCTCACAGGAGCTTACAATCTAGAGGAGCAGAGGGTCCGGCTCACAGGAGCTTACAATCTAGAGGAGCAGAGGGTCCGGCTCACAGGAGCTTACAATCTAGAGGAGCAGAGGTCCGGCTCACAGGAGCTTACAATCTAGAAGAGCAGAGGGTCTGGCTCACAGGAGTTTACAATCTAGAGAAGCAGAGGGTCCGGCTCACAGGAGTTTACAATCTAGAGGAGCAGAGGGTCCGGCTCACAGGAGCTTACAATCTAGAAGAGCAGAGGGTCCGGCTCACAGGAGTTTACAATCTAGAGAAGCAGAGGGTCCGGCTCACAGGAGTTTACAATCTAGAGAAGCAGAGGGTCCGGCTCACAGGAGTTTACAATCTAGAGGAGCAGAGGGTCCGGCTCACAGGAGCTTACAATCTAGAAGAGCAGAGGGTCCGGCTCACAGGAGTTTACAATCTAGAGAAGCAGAGGGTCCGGCTCACAGGAGTTTACAATCTAGAGGAGCAGAGGGTCCGGCTCACAGGAGCTTACAATCTAGAGGAGCAGAGGGTCCGGCTCACAGGAGTTTACAATCTAGAGGAGCAGAGGGCCCGGCTCACAGGAGCTTACAATCTAGAGGAGCAGAGGGTCCGGCTCACAGGAGCTTACAATCTAGAGGAGCAGAGGGTCCGGCTCACAGGAGTTTACAATCTAGAGAAGCAGAGGGGCCGGCTCACAGGAGTTTACAATCTAGAGGAGCAGAGGGTCCGGCTCACATGAGCTTACAATCTAGAGGAGCAGAGGGTCCGGCTCACAGGAGCTTACAATCTAGAGGAGCAGAGGGTCCGGCTCACAGGAGCTTACAATCTAGAGGAGCAGAGGGTCTGGCTCACAGGAGCTTACAATCTAGAAGAGCAGAGGGTCTGGCTCACAGGAGCTTACAATCTAGAGGAGCAGAGGGTCCTGCTCACAGGAGCTTACAATCTAGAAGAGCAGAGGGTCTGGCTCACAGGAGCTTACAATCTAGAGGAGCAGAGGGTCCTGCTCACAGGAGCTTACAATCTAGAAGAGCAGAGGGTCCGGCTCACATGAGCTTACAATCTAGAGGAGCAGAGGGTCCTGCTCACAGGAGCTTACAATCTAGAAGAGCAGAGGGTCTGGCTCACAGGAGTTTACAATCTAGAGGAGCAGAGGGCCGGCTCACAGGAGCTTACAATCTAGAGGAGCAGAGGGTCCGGCTCACAGGAGCTTACAATCTAGAGGAGCAGAGGTCCGGCTCACAGGAGCTTACAATCTAGAAGAGCAGAGGGTCCTGCTCACAGGAGCTTACAATCTAGAGGAGCAGAGGGTCCGGCTCACAGGAGTTTACAATCTAGGAGCAGAGGGTCCGCTCACAGGAGCTTACAATCTAGAAGAGCAGAGGGTCTGGCTCACAGGAGCTTACAATCTAGAGAAGCAGAGGGCCGGCTCACAGGAGTTTACAATCTAGAGGAGCAAAGGGTCCGGCTCACAGGAGCTTACAATCTAGAGGAGCAGAGGTCCGGCTCACAGGAGCTTACAATCTAGAGGAGCAGAGGGTCCGGCTCACAGGAGGTTACAATCTAGAGGAGCAGAGGGTCCGGCTCACAGGAGTTTACAATCTAGAGGAGCAGAGGGTCTGACTCACAGGAGTTTACAATCTAGAGGAGCAGAGGGTCTGTCTCACAGGAGTTTACAATCTAGAGGAGCAAAGGGTCCGGCTCACAGGAGCTTACAATCTAGAGGAGCAGAGGGTCTGTCTCACAGGAGCTTACAATCTAGAGGAGCAGAGGGTCCGGCTCACAGGAGGTTACAATCTAGAGGAGCAGAGGGTCCGGCTCACAGGAGTTTACAATCTAGAGGAGCAGAGGGTCCGCTCACAGAGGTTACAATCTAGAGGAGCAGAGGGCCCGGCTCACAGGAGCTTACAATCTAGAGGAGCAGAGGGTCCGGCTCACAGGAGCTTACAATCTAGAGGAGCAGAGGGCCCGGCTCATAGGAGCTTACAATCTAGAGGAGCAGAGGGCCCGGCTCACAGGAGCTTACAATCTAGAGGAGCAGAGGGCCCGGCTCACAGGAGCTTACAATCTAGAGGAGCAGAGGGTCCGGCTCACAGGAGCTTACAATCTAGAGGAGCAGAGGGTCCGGCTCACAGGAGCTTACAATCTAGAGGAGCAGAGGGCCGGCTCACAGGAGCTTACAATCTAGAGGAGCAGAGGGTCCGGCTCACAGGAGTTTACAATCTAGAGGAGCAGAGGGTCCGGCTCACAAGAGTTACAATCTAGAGGAGCAGAGGGTCCGGCTCACAGGATCTTACAATCTAGAGGAGCAGAGGGCCCGGCTCACAGGAGTTTACAATCTAGAGGAGCAGAGGGTCCGGCTCACAGGAGTTTACAATCTGGAGGAGCAGAGGGTCCGGCTCACAGGAGTTTACAATCTAGAGGAGCAGAGGGTCCGGCTCACAGGATCTTACAATCTAGGGGAGCAGAGGGCCCGGCTCACAGGAGTTTACAATCTAGAGGAGCAGAGGGTCCGGCTCACAGGAGGTTACAATCTAGAGGAGCAGAGGGTCCGGCTCACAGGAGCTTACAATCTAGAGGAGCAGAGGGTCCTGCTCACAGGAGCTTACAATCTAGAGGAGCAGAGGGCCCGGCTCACAGGAGTTTACAATCTAGAGGAGCAGAGGGTCCGGCTCACAGGAGGTTACAATCTAGAGGAGCAGAGGGCCCGGCTCACAGGAGCTTACAATCTAGAGGAGCAGAGGGTCCGGCTCACAGGAGCTTACAATCTAGAGGAGCAGAGGGTCCGGCTCACAGGAGTTTACAATCTAGAGGAGCAGAGGCCCGGCTCACAGGAGCTTACAATCTAGAGGAGAGAGGGTCTGGCTCACAGGAGTTTACAATCTAGAGGAGCAGAGGCCCGGCTCACAGGAGTTTACAATCTAGAGGAGTAGAGGGTCCGGCTCACAGGAGTTTACAATCTAGAGGAGCAGAGGGCCCGGCTCACAGGAGGTTACAATCTAGAGGAGCAGAGGGCCCGGCTCACAGGAGCTTACAATCTAGAGGAGCAGAGGTCCGGCTCACAGGAGTTTACAATCTAGAGGAGCAGAGGGTCTGTCTCACAGGAGTTTACAATCTAGAGGAGCAGAGGCCCGGCTCACAGGAGTTTACAATCTAGAGGAGCAGAGGGCCCGGCTCACAGGAGTTTACAATCTAGAGGAGCAGAGGGCCCGGCTCACAGGAGTTTACAATCTAGAGGAGTAGAGGGTCCGGCTCACAGGAGTTTACAATCTAGAGGAGCAGAGGGCCCGCTCACAGGAGTTACAATCTAGAGGAGCAGAGGGCCCGGCTCACAGGAGCTTACAATCTAGAGGAGCAGAGGGTCCGGCTCACAGGAGTTTACAATCTAGAGGAGCAGAGGGTCTGTCTCACAGGAGTTTACAATCTAGAGAAGCAGAGGGTCCGGCTCACAGGAGGTTACAATCTAGAGGAGCAGAGGGTCCGGCTCACAGGAGGTTACAATCTAGAGGAGCAGGGGGTCCGGCTCACAGGATCTTTGCAGCTTCACCGTCCACTTACAGTTTAGTATTTAACCCCCTAAACAATATTTGGATGAAATGATCTTTGTTCTGGCCAGCAGGGGTTTATTCACTAAACTGTGAATTGTGGGAAATTCCTGCCGGCAGAGCCGCAGCGCGAGTTTTAAAAAAACCCTGAAATTCTGGTTTTAAGATTATTTTCTGAGACGAGCAATAAATAATGAATTGAGGTTGTCGTCGTGTAAATCGCTGAGCCGTGCATGTCTTGCTGGTGAATTCGTGCACACGTTGGCGTGCAAGCTGTGCGGGGCCCAGGGATACATGATGGCGCAAGAACAACAGGCGCTGCTCATCGTCCGGACAAGCCCAGACCAGCTCTGAGCCCGAGATGTTTTTCTTGCTTTTCACGTGATATTTCGCAATGTACAGAAAACCACAAAATAACACCCACAGATCAGCGAGGGGCTGAGTCAGCTGAGGCGCTGCGGGTCCAACCATGGGGAATTCAGGGCTTCGCGCACTCGCAATACCATTAAATTGGGAAAGTCACCAAGTCGACATTTTCGTCTGGTCCTGCTCTAAGGATCACAGAAGCTGCAGGTCACTGTTTAGGCAATAAGCCCCTCTTTGCTGTGCGTGACATGGTTACAGATGCATTCCCGGCTCTGTGTTAGGATGACGGGACGGCGATCTTGTTGTTCCTGCTCTGTGTAACGCCGAGGCTTGAATGACAGAGGGAACGCGCTCACAAAGCTCTGTGCGAGGAATGTTCTCTCGCCATAAACAAACACATTCCACGGACGATACATGTATAAACGTTCCCAGGTGAAACCTGTTACAGAACATTCCGTAGAATGTGTAGCTCCTCGGCGTGTGGGATGTTGTGCCATTCCTGGGAATGTTCCGGGACACTGAGATACCCGGGTCTGTGTGTGTCCAGGAGCGTAACCGTCCTGCGAGATCCGTACGTGGGGAAACCTATACAGTCACGGCGTATGATACAAGGAACGAAAACATAGACGGCGACATCTCAAACACCAATCCTCTCGCTCTCTTTAACCCTTTAAACACCCGGGGACAAATCACGGAGCCGTCTCCTTGGTTTAGCGTGTATTTACTCGTACATGCGCGGCGACGTTACCTGCGCCACCTGCTTCTTGGTTTAGGGCAGTGATGGCGGACCGTGGCACCCCAGGTGTTACAACTACATGTCCCATGATGCTCAGCCAGCCTAAACTCTGACTAAGCATCATGAGACATGTAGTTCCGAAACACCTGGGGTGCCACAGCTCGCTATCACTGGCTTAGGGTTTTCCAGGGGAGGCGACGCTTTTATTAGAGGGGTCAGACCCCAATTCATTTAATCGGATAATGGAAAAATCGTTGACTTTTTCTGAGCCATAAAACCTTAAAATCAGCGTTTTCCTGCACGTCGGATTATGGATATCTCTGGTCATAACCATTTCTTTCCATATGTCGAGGAGAATGCGTTACAGATTGCTTTCAGGAAGAAAAGCCCATGAGGTAAAGTCATAATTTTGTTTCCGAGAACCTCCCACCCCAAAAAAATGCCCCAAAGGACACTCAGAGAATACTATGAGAAGAATCTTATGTATGTAACATATGAAGCCATGGGAACGCATTGCACCGCGCAGCATTGTGTGGCCGCGCCATTAGCACGCAGCGCTCACGGGCCTCGGACCCTGTCCAGCTGTTGACGGGTTATTCTTGGTCTTTAGGAATGTGCTATGTGTAAACCGCGTCCGTCATGAGCTCCGGCTCCCAAAAACAACTTGTTTTCCAGCTTCAAAGACATTCGCTTGAAGGGCACACGCAATGCCCAAAGACGTGCCGAGCGCCAAGGGCCGTGCACACTATGTAGGGGAAAGGTGATGCCAGTCACAGGCGTTTCACCTTGTTTACCTGCTCGGTTTCACCTCTGGCCAAGCATGAAGGACTCGAAACGCCCAGCTCCGCGTTTCACCTTGATGTGCGTCTCAAAGACAGCGTTGGAGCCCACGTCAGCTTTACAGTGAGGCCAAAGCGCTCCATGCGAATACGTTTACCATATTGTCCAAGTGTACAAAAGCAGCTCGGCAACCAAAGAGTTAAAGAAGACTTATTTGTTAAGAGATTAACCCTGTGAACTTAACCCTTCGGTGTCCTTTCAGTAGGCAACGACATGGGACAAGTCTCACATCACGGAATCAGAGATTCTTCATGTCCACTGGACGATCAGATTCACTTTTGGCAAAGTGCGTCGTTGTCACCGGACTAAATTCCACCAATTTGCTCCAATGTCGCCCGTAGGCCGTGTCCAGCTTTCTTCTTAAAATGACAAATCGTGTGCCAAACCTCATGAACCTCATAACATGCCACATGAAGAGAGACCCTAAGTCTAGCTGCAAGGTTTTTTGGAGAAGAACCCCCTGAGTATTGACCTCGATCCACTTCAGGTATGGGGTGATTATTGGCAAAATGGCATGGGAGTTTTTCGGTTTGTGAAGACCAGGATCACTGAAGCAACATGCGGAGGAACGGATACAGGGTATGGCATTCATTGCGTTTAGGAAACATGACATATGCACGGACAGATGGTGAGGTTCAGAGAAGGACAGAGGGGACTTAATTCTGGAAGGAGCCCAGCTCACAGGTGTCTTGGGGTTGGGAGAAAGCGAGGAACATTGTGCTTTGCAGGTTGGGTCAGGAAGACAACCCTTATGTGACATTAGATATTAACACAAATCTGCCCCCCCCACACTTTTCCTGATTTGCCAACCTGTCCCATGTCTCTTTTTCTGGGATACTGGCTCATCCAGGGGTTTTAGTGGGAACAGTCCATATGGTTTACTGTTTCTTATGGGATAGATGTCCCATTAGGCATGTGAAGGACACAAGAAGATCGAAGCTCACAGAGGCCATTGTAACTGGGACAACCCCAGGTTAGCTGGTCATGCAAGGTCCAGTTCCTTGTAGCGAGTCTGCCGACGCTCTTTAATTCAGGATCTCAAGAGGCCAAATCTACAAGGGGCTCATACAAAGACAGGAGGTCATGGACGTTCATGTGATATCAAAGGAGAATGACCCACACCATGTCTAACTCCCTTCTCTCTCAATTGACAGGTAAATGGTTTAAAAACAAAACCAAGCAGTGTCACTCCATAGAAATCCAGCGTCCTTACACGGCGTATCCCAATATTATATGGGATCATCACTATAGAGCTGACCACTTTCGGAGATGAGTTTGGGTTGCGTTCTTTTGAGCAATATAATGACTAAATGGAGGATTATATGGGATTGCTCGTAGAGTAGTTATATTATACGGATCCCACTTAACATCTTGTAGGACCGTCCATCATGTTAAGGTTGTCCGGGATCGGGAATGAGCCAGGACATGTCACCTGTGCTAAACCTGTAACACAGATCCTCTCCCTTTATTAAAAGATCATCGTGCATCGCCGCTTGTTTTAGAAACTGCTGATCTGCACCGAAAAAGGAGAAAGTCATGGATCACAGAGGTGGAATCTCGGCCAAGGCATCGAATCATCCAGAGCCAAAAATCCCACCTTATCATGCAGGCAACGAGTGATCAGCAAGAGGCAGCCAATTACAGATCCACTCAACTTGTCCCCCAGCCAATGGGGTTGTTCCAGCTGATAGGTCCAGTTTGTGAAGTCCTGGCAGAGGAGTCTGGCTCATTGTCATGGAATTACTGGCCGTCAGCTCGGATCTCTTTATATGGATAACCTACAAGTCACGGCCCGGGCCCGGGCCTCGTTCTATTCCTGCTGTAAGAGGAGAGACTTATACACCTGCTCTGTGTCTTGTCTACAGGAGGAACGCCTGACTCCATCAGAAATTGATCTATTTTAACCAGAAGATAAGACTTGTTTTCGAATACCTCCTTTCCATCTTCATGTCGTCTTCGTCAATGGTCTCTACTGGTGGGAACTGGGACTCAGGCTCTGTTGAGTTTTGACGGTCATAGCGATGTCGGCGCGTTTTATCTTGTTCCCTTTCTTCAGGCCAAATTATATACCTGGTTAGAACAAATGTGGCGGAAGCTGGTTCTGATATTAGATGTTGCGTTTCCACCACTGAGGGCTTGAGTATGTTGCCCAGTGAGCTTACAATCTGTTGTATACACTTCCTGGCATGTATGTAGGGAGTCTTCGGGAGGTATTGCTTGGGAGTCATCATATGGTTAGGTGTTTGAGAGTCAAAAGACAGGCAGAGGAATCTGGGACAAGGTCTCTGAGTGGGATGGGGTTGAGAATCCAAAAAACCTTGTTTTGGTTTGTACAGAGGCGTCTCTGTTCACAATAAACCTGTAAGGTATATAGTGTGAGAGGTGTCTCCTGTGTCTTCTCCTTCACCTGGAGCTATGTGTATATTAATAAGCTCGGCGAATGCTCGCATCAGGACTTGGCAGCAGTTTCTGTAATAAGCGTGTTTATGTTTGCCAGCGGGAGGAAGTTATGACTAAGAATGGCATATATATTGCTGAAAACAAAGTATCCAAATAAGACGGATCAGCAACACGCAGCGAGAGGATGCACAGTGCGTGAACAAGGGATGCAGCCAATCAGCGAGCCCGTGATTCCACTGCACAGCCAATGGCGTGATGGATGAACACACAGCATTGCCAAATTCATCCCGGAGGAAGTAACCTTTAAATGACTAAATTGTGACATTTTAATGCTTGGGTAATGTAACATGTTATGGAGCTATGATTTGTGATACACCACTCCTGCATCATGAAAAGCCACCAGTGATACTCCCCATGTACACCACCAAGCGGTACTCCTACCTCAATTATGCCTTCTTATCTTGTTATGCCCATATGGCGAAACCCCCGAATCCCAAAATCACCTTCCAATTCCTTTTTGAATGTCACAAGCCTTTCTTCATCTGCTCAGAAACCCGCAGTCCTTTCCTCCTCCATTGCTGTGATTCCTCTCTTCCCATCTCAATACCATTCTTGTGCGTCTCTCTCGCCATGTCTCTCCTTTATCGTGTTCATTGCAGCCATGATCCTCTTGTCTCATTTCCCATTGTTGCTATAGCCTTACTCTTTCCATGTCATTGTTTATTTTCCGCTCTTCCCTCATTGCCGTGACCCCTTCTTCATGTCCTCCTGGTGTTATAATATATTTTCCTTGTGGACCATCTAGAATCCCCTTCCATCATGTTGGCAGAATACTCACCATCTCCTACTGGTGCCACAGTCTGCCAATCTTAATTTCCTCCATTCCCATAAAGGTCAAAATGCCCTCAAATCAGATTTTTTTTCCCACATCATATTAACCCCAATGCTACTATCCTTCCCATCCCCAGGTCCCTCATCCATACAGAGTTCCCTTCTTATACCATAGCCTCTCCAATCTCCCAAATAAGTTCCTCTTCGTCTTGTTTTGCCTGTGTCTTCCCCTCCATTACCCCATGTCTTGCCAAGTCTGTACTCTTACGTTTGTTGGGAACAGGAACACTCGCCTCTATCACTTTAATATGACCCGTCCTCATCCCAGACACAACTCTAAACGTTTTCTCCATCTATTCCTTCCATTAATGGTACAGTCCTTACATAAAGGATCCCAGGTCAGCCCTCGAGGGCCTCCATAATAACCCAGAAGGGGAAAAACTGCAAAATCCTTAAATTCTCGACTGTTGATGGACCTTGAGGACTTGGGTGGGCACCTTGGCCCTTATCGGAGTCTTAAAACTCTTACCCATAATGCCATGATCTTACCTATTATTACTTTATACTGTGATGAGATGGTGCCCGGTGTGAGGAGTCTCCATGGAGGTACCCCTGTGGTTCTCTACCTACATCATTGGGTGACGTTGGCATCGGTCGTATGCCAGCCACCACCTACCTTGGCTTCAAACGGCAGCAGAAAACCAACCAGAGTGTACAGTTGGCATTATGTGAAATATATTACATATTAATTTTTGGGGTAGGGTCATACTTTCTGGACCATCTCTGATGAAGACTGGAGTTTTTATGAGTCCCTCATCAGATTGTAAGCTCTCTGGGTCAGCACCTCACTGTCCCTTATAACATTTTGTGTCATTTGTCCTGCCAGAAGACATTTTACCATCTCATCGTGCAGTTTACATTAAACATTTGTCGATGTCCCTGTAGAGGAAGCAGAGTTAAGTTGTGCACGTTGTTATTCACTGCGAAGGAATGTCCTCACGATGAGGAGCCAAGTCTCTGACTCAGAATCTCTGAAAAAGCAAAACAGGCTGCCGGGCTGTGGGTCTTCACGTGAACATCGCCGCTACCCAATCCAATCGTGGGTGATCGCGGCCCGGGAGCCAATCGCAAGCGTTTCCCAAAGAGTGAAAAAAAATTCTTTCTCACGGCTCTGCGGCTGAAGGGAACATGAGGCTCGGCTCTCTCGTTACGTCTGGTATCTCGCGTCTAACCAAGAAACCGCCCGCTTCCTCTTATTGTCGCTTAAAGTGCAGTTTTGTTCCTTTTAACAGCAAAAAAAAATAAAGTAGAGGTAAAGTAGCGATTTTTCAGTATCGATTTAGCCAACTGACACTGTTGTCCACCCTGCTTTTCACTGTTCTTTCCACCATTGTTTCTGCCGAGGTTCTTTGGTTAAGATTCACCATGAAGCAAACGGAGAATCGCCGCGCTTTACGCTTCTTACATGAAACGGTGGTGCCGTTATTCAGCGTTATTGCAGGGACTTCGCCTATCGGTATTAAACTCTGCTTTTCCTGATCGCCGAAGTTCACTAGGGTTGCAACATCAGTGGTTATTACCAATGTTTACAACCAGGGCCACCATCAGGGGGTGACAGCTCATGATATGTTCAGGGGACCATTACTTCTAGGGGGCCCGAGACCTTGCCATTCTAGTGCGTCTTGTCCAAATGCCACAGATGTAAGGATCCCTCAATGCCACCCAGGACCAATCCACCAATAAACCAACAAATTCCCCGGTGGGCCGCAGCATCCTCTAACAGCACTCTGACTTATTACGGATGGAGCAATTAGTATGGGCTGCTCCAGGTAGAGGTGCAGACTGAGCGCTCTCCCTCAAGGAAACACAAACTCTCCAGGCAATAATCTCACATATTTGTTCTCCCCGTGGTAAAAAGAACATTTCCTGTGTTGTAGGTAAAATCTCTTGTTCTTCCAAAAGTGCGACAAGACCTCTCCGCGTGCAAACTTTGTGTGATTACTCAGAGCAGGAAACCTGAGAAGACAACATGACCCCCCCTATGAGCTTGCGGTCAAGCTGTTGACATCCATTAAAAATTATTCTGTAGACAACAAGGAGCAAACAAGCTCATCATGCCCACTCGTGCCCGACTGCCCGACCATCAAGGGTTTTCCTGGGACAGCAGCACTGCTTTACTTCGGGGTAACAGTGTGACCGGAGCGTGGTGCTACCTTTTATTGACACTTGGGTAAAATACAGAGAGATGGTTGATGCCTGCTTGTTGCCGCTTGTGATTGAGAGGGATGGGTTCACCGCTGGCGTGTAGAGCTCGGGAGATACTCTGTACCAAGACCAGAACATGTTAAAACAGAGCGTGAGTCACATGGCACCGCACCAACCAATACACCGAAGCAGCTCTAACAAAACCAGTTCCCCTAGTGCCGGCTCACCTTTGCCCCAATTTAATCTGAGTGAATGGCACAGATTGTCTACATAACCGCTGATACCTACTAACGGGCAACAATAGTACAACTTACAGTTTGACTACGGATGGTGACTGAGGAGTTCTGCCTTATTTATAAGAGTTTCAGATGATCTGACAATTGTTAATTTTTTGGCACAACTTTCCTGGTTAAAACCCGGGTCAGCTCAGCATCCGTAAACTCCTTCCAGAGCATGTCTACCTTCTGGTCAACATGCGAGCTCCATCTAGACCATGGTCAGGTCTCGACTCTCGACCACAATTAAAAACCCCCACCTTGAGTTTATCTAAAGAGTTGAAGGTCTTCAAAGACCTGTTTTCCAGAAGATCCACCCAGCAGCCCTGGTGTGTCTGACGTCCTGGTGGTTAAATACAGGAAAATACATGAGCCAATATAAGTGTTTGACCTAGAAACTTTCAAAAGGAGTCGTATAGTCTATACGCGTGTCACGTTGGACCGATTCCAAAGATTCTCACGTCATTATACCTATACTTCGTTAATGTAAAGGTTACGTATCTGGTGATGGTTCACACAGGCCGATGTTGAGTGAAATTCTTCTTTATGTAAGTATTCTATTGCATAACCTCATTACTCATGTATTAGAATGTTTGGACGGTGATCAGCACAACGTAACAAGTTCCTCCTCAAAGCAGTTGAAGAGTGAAACAAGCCACCCCAGACTCTGATATTACTCCCAAATAAGTCAACAAAATCACTTTCAGTGGTCTCCATGGGTCCCCAATGCCCTCTCCATGTGACCGTTGGGGAGAGGGAACATGGAGAAGCAAATGAGGTCCATCTTGACGTGGTCACATATCCACCACAGTTAAGTCATGGATCGTTAAGTTTTAACCTGTAAAGTGAGAGTTCTTCAAAGATCTGCTGGGCAGAAGAACCACCTTGTGCTACCTAGAGACTCATGTGATGGACACTGGGAGAACCAAATCAAAGAACATTTCCAGGAAGAGTCATAATTGTTGGTGATGGGCTGGAACTCTGTGGTATGGAGACCTACCTTTGTGACCCTGAGTGATTTGAAATGAGACACGAGTAAAGCAATGAGCATGTAGGTCCCGTAAGACCATCTACAAATCAATAATGCGTTCTAGGGACACTCAAATGATTGAGACTGGAAACTGTGGAGAAGAAGAGAAGTGGTTCAGTATGGTGGGCCAAAGACGGCAAACCAGGGTAAGCTGGAAGGCAATAAACAGCCGAGCTGGACCAAAGTTCAGAAAGTAAGCAGGACTGATGGTTGGAAGAGGCACAGCACCCACATTTCTTTGATACAGATTTTATAACAACATCTAAGATTTCATATGTCACCACCGCATGTGCCGAGCTATTCCTTGCGTTTCTCCAGCTAGGGTCACAGTAGCCGGTTTAACGGATGAATCCTACTGGAGGTCTGGCCACGGCCACGTACTTAAAGAGGCTTGGCTCCTGAACCATTGTTAAAACATGGACAGAGGTGACTAAATTAATTAGCTAGCAACGAGGTCCTGAAATTTGGTGGCTAGTGTGGCTACCTGTGATGGGGCACCACTATTCAACTACACGGGCAGGAGCTACTTGGGTGGGTCTACAGGCTATGAGGGGTGATGAGGAAGCACTGGTACACATAGTGAATAAGGTGTCCCCGAATTTTTGTCTCAGAGCCTGGATGAGACGCTTCTCACAGGTAGACCTGGGAGCAAAGGGTGGCCGCGCCACGTGGCCAAGATGTGTCTGAAGTTGTCCTGTGGATTACTGAGCATTAAATGATCTTTGGGAAGTTCAAGGTCAACACGGGCAGAGACGTTATTGATAATAACATTGATATAATAATAAAAGATGTTTTCACAACACCACATTATTAAATGAACTCATTCTGCTGCAGCCAAGAGCCTCAACGCCGAGCCACCTATTGTGTAAACGGCTGGAGCTCCATCGCCGGGAACACGTTGACACGCCGAGCTGGTGTTTGTGTTTCCACACAATGCATCCTATTTAAAAGCCCCCTGTGTTTACCCCCTGTGAGAGAGGGTTCTCCAATCCATGTCAGGGTCTAACTTTAGCCGCAACAGGATCTGTTACTCATTATACAGGGAGCGGGTGCAGCCGCCATGCGTGTCCAGCGCTACATGTACCAGCTATATATACAATGCTATATAAACCATGCAGAGCCGTGGCGGAAACAACTCCTGCACGCAGCGAGCCGCTTCATATACATAATAACAAAACACTGGATATGCTGGATACAATATGACTCCCTAAAAAGACACCCGCACACCCTGAATATATGGAGGAACCCCTAAAAAGACACCCGCACACCCTGAATATATGGAGGAACCCCTAAAAACACCCGCACACCCTGAATATATGGAGGAGCCCCTAAAAAGACACCCGCACACCCTGAATATATGGAGGAGCCCCTAAAAAGACACCCGCACACCCTGAATATATGGAGGAGCCCCTAAAAACACACACCCGTACACCCTGAATATATGGAGGAACCCCTAAAAAGACACCCACACACCCTGAATATATGGAGGACCCCTAAAAACACACACCCGTACACCCTGAATATATGGAGGAGCTTCTAAAAAGACACCCGCACACCCTGAATATATGGAGGAGCCCCTAAAAACACCCACACATCCTGAATATATGGAGGAACCCCTAAAAAGACACCTGCACACCCTGAATATATGGAGGAACCCCTAAAAACACACCCGCACACCCTGAATATATGGAGGAGCCCCTAAAAACACCCGCACACCCTGAATATATGGAGGAGTCCCTAAAAACACACCCGCACACCCTGAATATATGGAGGAGCCCCTAAAAACACACCCGCACACCCTGAATATATGGAGAAGCCCCTAAAAACACACCCACACACCCTGAATATATGGAGGAACCCCTAAAAACACCCGCACACCCTGAATATATGGAGGAACCCATAAAAAGACACCCGCACACCCTGAATATATGGAGGAACCCCTAAAAAGACACCCACACACCCTGAATATATGGAGGAACCCCTAAAAAGACACCCGCACACCCTGAATATATGGAGGAACCCATAAAAAGACACCCACACACCCTGAATATATGGAGGAGCCCCTAAAAAGACACCCACACACCCTGAATATATGGAGGAGCCCATAAAAAGACACCCACACACCCTGAATATATGGAGGAGCCCATAAAAAGACACCCACACACCCTGAATATATGGAGGAGCCCCTAAAAAGACACCCACACACCCTGAATATATGGAGGAGCCCCTAAAAACACACCCGCACACCCTGAATATATGGAGGAACCCCTAAAAAGACACCCACACACCCTGAATATATGGAGGAACCCCTAAAAACACACCCACACACCCTGAATATATGGAGGAACCCCTAAAAACACACCCAAACACCCTGAATATATGGAGGAACCCATAAAAAGACACCCGCACACCCTGAATATATGGAGCAGCCCCTAAAAAGGGAAGTTAGGAGAGAAGTGGGGTGTAGACGTGGTCTGAATTAGGGAAGCTTGGGGTCTGCGTTATCGTGGCTGGAGGGATAGTCGTGTGGTCATTGCAATGACCTAGTTATTCAGAATGGTGGGGGGAGGGGAATCACAGAAATGCTCCATTAATCTTTAGGAGGTGTACGGACTCACGCAGGGTAAAACATTTCAAATGCAATGCCTTTGTTTCATTGTCTGGTTATAATAAACGATTAAATGGGGAATTCTGGGTTTTCCGGTGAAGTCCTGGTTATTGCCGCGATACATAGCTGCGGCCAGGTTATAGGAGCCGCAGAGTTCTTGGTAACGGGTTGGTGTCCTCGTGCCCGCAGCGTCGCATTATGTGTGACACAGCAGAACGTGCAGAGCGACCTGAGCCTTATCTGCAGATAAAAGCCATGCAGCCGCTCACACCCAGCGATTCGTGCGCATGTACAGCGGAGACTCTAGCTGCGCTCGTTTATCTCTGTTCACCTTTATTTTTTAACTCATTGTATAATATATGTCTATAGTTATTATTACTCATACGTGCAGAGCGGCCTGGATTTACATCGGCAGTCCTTACGTTAGGTCTCGTTTTTATGTCCTGCCCCGGTGTCCTTGCGATCGCTTTCTCTGTGCCTTTTTGTAGTGTTTGTTTGTGTCGCTTGATATAAATCGCTATAAAGGTTTGATTTTGGTGCAGATTCTCAGGAATTATCGATTCGCTTCCTGCGTTGTGTCTGTGCTATGGACAGCAGGGATAGATGGAGGATAACAGAGGGGGGACATTGACCTTCCCGTGGGGGACAGTGGGGTACAGTGATGTTCCCGTGGGGGTGGCGGGGGACATTCACCTTCCCGTGGGGGTGGTGGGGGACAATGACGTTCCCGTAGGGGTGGCGGGGTACAGTCACCTTCCCGTGGGGGTGACGGGGGACAGTCATGTTCCTTTGGGGACACTGGGGAGAGTGACGTTCCTGTGGGGACAGAGTTTGACAATGACGTTTCCATAGGGGTGGCGGGGGACAGTGATGTTTCCTTGGGGACACTGGGAGACAGTGACGCTCCTGTGGGGGACAGAAGGTGACAATGACATTACCATGGGCGTGCGGGGGAAAGTCACATTCCCGTGGGGACACTGTGGGAGAGTGACGTTCCTGTGGGGACACTGGGGGACAGTGACGCTCCTGTGGGGACAGTGACGTTACCTTTGGGGATGCTGGGGGACAGTGGAATTCCCTCGGGGATGCTGGGGGACAGTGACGTTCCGGGGGGACACTGGGGAACAGTGACATTCCGGTGGGGACACTGGGGGACAGTGACGTCATCTTGGGGACAGAGGCTGATAACGACATTCCCGTGGGGACACTGGGGGACAGTGATGCTCCTGTGGGGACAATGACGTTCCCATGGAGACACTGGGGGACAGTGACACTCCTATGGGGATGGAGAATGACAGTGAAGTTCCCTTGGGGACATGTGAGGACAGTGATTATCTCATGGGGGACAATGACGTTTGCGTGGGGACAGGGACATTCCTCTGGGGATGGAGGGGGACAGTGACATTCCTCTGGGGACAGGGTGGGACAGTGAAGTTCCCTTGGGGACATGTGGGGACAGTGACTATCCTGTGGGGGACAATGACGTTTGCATTGGGACATGGTGGGACAGTGACATTCCTCTGGGGATGGAGGGGGACAGTGAAGTTCCCTTGGGGATGTTGGGGGACGGGAACATTCCTGTGGGGATGGAAGGGGGCAGTGAGGTTCCCGTGCGGATGGAGGGGGGCAGCGATGTTCCTCAGGGGATGGAGGGAGACAGTGAAGTTCCCTTGGGGACATTGGGGGGACAGGAACGTTCCAGTTGAGGCGGAGGGGGACAGGGATGTTATTGAGGAGATAGTGGGGTACAGGGACGTTCCTGTGTGGATGACGGGGCACAGCGGGAGAAATGCCCAGATCTGCTGGGCATAAAAGATTGCCCTGCAATTAAAGGAGAGGAAGTGAAGCCGCGTGGCGTTATGCGCGGCGTTATGCGCGGTGAGGGCAGGTCGCATTCTGGGCTTGATTCTCCACAGACCCCGCCAGTTTAGATGATGCAGCGCGGCGTCCCGGGCATAGTTTGTTTGCAGATGCAGAATGCTGCGCGTGCCGCGTCCGCTCTCTTAGAGGAAAGTGCTCATATAGCCGGCACGCCGGGCCCGGCATGGAAGGGTTGGGCTTCCTCTCCATGTAGGGAGATGATCTGGGAAGTCCATTCTCATCGCTGTAAACAGGTTCTAAGAAGTGTGAGCGCTGCTGACCGTATCCCATAGCTCCTGGATTCCCCGGAACAGCTGCACGCCCCGCGTAAACATCTCCGACACGGAGAGCCGCGGCCGCTATTCCTGCTGAGTGAACAGCTTCAAATATACATGTGTTTACCTGGATCCAAAATACACAGGCCAATGGCGGCATCGCACCGGGAAAAGGGACGGGCGACAACCTGCACACACACGCACGGGGCTCATGGATTCCTCATCATTAGATTGTAAGCTGCTCGGTCCGTCATGCTGCACCTGCTTTATATACTGTATATATATAAACAAAACCAGGGAGAGAGCACTCCAGTCAAACACATTCAAAAAACAGCAACAACAGCTTCATGCATGGATACATAACACCAGCTTTTACCTCATGTTGAAAAATTCTTAAATCTAAGCTTTGTTGAATAAAATGGTGGAAATTTGGTTTGCAATGAACGGCCGTGAATTGCTTAAGCCTGCCAACAGCGTCAATGTATGTACGCATGAGGCGCCCGGGGGCAAGTCCCCCAATAGTGCCCCCATGTGTTAGATAAACTGAGTAGTAACGCATTATGCCATCACTTTCAAATTTGCTCACAGTGTGGGAAATGAGAATGTGATTTAGTGCAGCGACATTGTTTGCATTATAAGCAAATAATGCCACTGTGTGCATGAATGTATCACAGTGCACCACAGCAGTAAAACTCAAAGTAATGTGCAGTGTGTATGAGCGTATCACAGAATTCACAGCAATAAAACTCACAGTAATGTGCACTGTGTATGAGCGTATCACAGAGCTCCACAGCAATAAAACTCACAGAACTGTGCGGTGTGGGTGAGTGTATCACAGAGCTCCACAGCAATAAAACTCACAGTAATGTGCAGTCTATATGCAAAAAAATGCAAGTGTCTGTGTCTCCCACCATGACAGGGGGGCACTGCTGCAATGCCAGGGGGGGCACTGTGTCTGCTGTAATGTCAGGGGGCACTGTGTCTCCCCTCCATGCTGTATTGCCAGGGGGCACTGTCTGCTGTAATGCCAGGGGGTACTGTGTCTGCTGTAATGCCAGGGGGGCACGGTGCCTCCCCTCCATGCTGTAGTTACAGGGAGCACTGTGTCTGCTATAATGACGGGGCAGTGCCCCTCCCTGGGGAAACCTTTTTGCTCTTTCCTCCCACTAAGGGCCCCCCAGGGATTCCCCTTGACCTCTGCTGCTGTCTCAGGCTGCCTCTTACTCTCCTGGCCTCACACATATGGAAGCAGGCTGTAGAGGGCGGTGCCTCCTCTCCATGCAGCTAGTTGCGGGGAACACACGCTGATGTGATTTTTCCCGCCAGAGAAGTTCCGGTTTTGTACCCAGTAGTTCTGCCCCTGAGGGAAACACATTGGTCCACTCCGGCTTCCGGCGCCCCCCCATGACAGGTGCCCAGGGGCGAGTGTCCCCCTCTGCCCCCCCTCGCTACACCACTGATATACGCCAGTGCATGAGTAAAGGTAATTATGCGCAAATAGTCCACGTGAGAAAACACGAACCAAAACAAAACAAACAATGGACAAAAAAACATCACAAGCTGATTATCCTGGTGTTTTTTTAGGGTGATTAAGGCATTGCACGTTTGTTATTGTGTCGTCATATTCATATTCCCCATTTTTCCCAGTGTAAACCATAATATTCGGGGCTCCAGTTACAGTCACACTCCTAGCGGGGACCAGTGCAGCCTGTCTGCTATCTGAAGGCAGTCGAGTTTGGCTTTTCATAAATTGCGATTGAAACGCACTGCTTGCCCTCGAGGCATCGTCCGTTTCAGCATCCAGTAAATAGGGATGTCTGTGCCAACTTACAGCTGCTCTTGCAGATTTCTACACGAGAGCCCTGATTGGCTTGAAAGAGCTGAGCCGCTTCCTGATTGTTGCTTCCTTCAATTAATGGCTTGGGGAGGATTGAGTTAATAATCTGGGTATAAGCACTTAACGTTTGCTTTCCCCTGCTGATCGACAATAACTCCCACAATCCTCTGCTTTACAGTTTGGCAGGACTGGGCTGGAGGCAGTGTTTGTGGGTTTTATAAGGCCTGGCCCCTCTCCCGCTGTTAAATTGGTGCAGGTTTTGATTAAAAAAATCTACTGCATTGATTTTTATTGGGAAAAATTGATATTAGTTTTTTGGGTGAAATCGTCCCCTAGGCCTTTAATCAGGGAATGCTCGCAGCTCGTTTACTGTCTGGATCATAAAGCTGAATGATACGATACCCCGTAATCTCCTTATATAGCAGCAGCGCACAGAGCGCATACCTCGTATCAGAACGTCCTCATTATTCAGGACTGGGAGCGCCCGGGACGAGGCAGGGGAGCGGGTGTTTTTGCTCCCTGTACAGCTCTGCTGGTACGTCGGACATCTGGCGAGTGCTGGTGACCCCTCAATCTATGCAATGCCAGGTTGGGTCACTACGGCAGCTTGGTTAACCCCCGATATGCGTTATCCACAGAGGGTGAATAACATGGAAATCTCAATATCCTCCCATGCACTACATAATGAATAATCCCCATGCGATACATAGTGAATAACCCTCCATGCGCTACATAGTGAATAATCCCCCATACGCTACATAGTGAATAATCCCCATGTGCTACATAAAGAATAACCCCCCCTTGCGCTACATAATGGATAACCCCCCCATGCTCTAGATTAATGAAAAACCCCCATTTGCTACATATGAATAACCCCCATACGCTACATAGTGAATAATCCCATGTTTACATAATGAATGACCCCCCCATTTGCTACATAATGAATAACCCCCATACGCTACATAGTGACTAATCCCCCATGCGCTACATAGTGACTAATCCCCCATGCGCTACATAGTGAATAATCCCCCATGCGCTACATAGTGAATAATCCCCCATGCGCTACATAGTGAATAATCCCCCATGCGCTACATAGTGAATAATCCCCCATGCGCTACATAGTGAATAATCCCCATGTGCTACATAAGAATAACCCCCCCTTGCGCTACATAATGGATAACCCCCCCATGCTCTAGATAATGAAAAACCCCCATTTGCTACATAATGAATAACCCCCATACGCTACATAGTGAATAATCCCCATGTGTTACATAATGAATGACCCCCCCATTTGCTACATAATGAATAACCCCCCATGCGCTACATAGTGAATAATCCCCCATGCGCTACATAGTGACTAATCCCCCATGCGCTACATAGTGACTAATCCCCATGCGCTACATAGTGAATAATCCCCCATGCGCGTGTACATAGTACATTTGTCGTCACTCGCGTGGGAGACACAATAATCCATTAAACTGATCTGATCAGCCGTTGTGGATTGAGAATAATTTTATGAATGTGCGTAAAGTCCTGTGTCTGAACCCCCCGCGCTGCCCCGTAACCCCCCGCTGTCCCGTATCCCCCCCCGCTGCCCCATATCATCTCTTATCATTTTCAAAAATACACAAGACAAAATATTCCCCACGTCAACAAGACTGTGCGTGTCGGAGATTGTTGCCGCGTAAGCTCAGGGTCGCCCCCGGCTTAATTTAAATGATCCAGACATCGACCAAACAAAATGGGGCTTTAAGGAGTAAAACGTGGATCAGTCGCCGGTAACAGGCATTAAACGTTCCAGGTTCCAGGTAATGTTTCCACTTTCAGGACTTGAGCAAGTTCACATTTTTCTGAATGTGGATTATTCAATTTATTTTCGTTTTAGGTGAAATTATCTTAATCCCTGATTTTGTGATCCTGGTCACCCCATGCGGATAATGAGCCAGTGAATTGCTTTCCTTGCCCAGCTTGGCTGCTGATGATAATACAAACACACGCAGTAGCGCATGCTCTGTGCTCAAGACTTTTCCACTGACATTTGTCTGTTTCTGCAAATAAACTCCTGCCACGTGTTTATCCTGTTTTGTCGTTCTGGTCGGTAGAATAAAGTGTGTGGAGACCTTTGTTGTGGCTGAATGTCTCGAACCTTATCTTCTCACTAGGCATTAAGCATTTTACCCTTATTTCTCTTCCACCATTACCTTTCTCTTAAGTTACCTTTACTTCCCTCCAACCCCCCAAACCATCCCCCCCCACCCCCGCTCTCCCCATAAATAAAAACATGACAAAAGTATTGGCGGTTTGAAAAGGTCACGTCTTTTATTTATTAATTAAAGGCCAAAAACCATTGCCTTTGTGGCAGAATTGTCAGCGATCCTCGCTTTCTTGGACTAGGTAACACCAGATAACACTGGCAACCGCAATGAACCACCAGCAAGAAACTGTCAATACAATCCCCCAGTTTTGGCCGCACAAACCACCAGCTGGCTTCAAGTAACCTGGTGAAATTACCTGACTGCACCTCAACTAACCATGTCTTTACTCAAAAACAATCCCCCGGCTTTGGCCGTAGAAAACCACCAGCCAAAGTAACTGCCAATACAATCCCCCAGCTTTGGCCGCACAAACCACCAGCTGGCTTCATGTAACATGGTGAAATTACCTGACTGCACCTCAACTAACCATGCCCATATCTAGAGCAATCCACCGGTTTTGGCCGCACAAACCACCAACCGGCTTCCTGCGACATGGTATGACTCCATATTGGAACCCACGGGCGGTCTTGAAATGACTGGCGGAATCACCACTTCAGTTGCCCCTATCCGTGGTCAATGCTGTTCTCTGACGACGTGACCTTTTCGACTCGGTAAACAGGCAGTAACCTAAAAACAGGGTGGGAAAAAGACAAAGGTTAGACTGATTTCTTCTGTCCTTTGCTTACCCTTTATTACCCCTGCCCCTCCCCTTTCTGTTATCTGCCCCCGAGACCCAATCCCAGCGATAATCCTAAAACAAAAGGGGAACCAATTGTAACTCCTCCCAACTTTCCACTTTTTCTGAAACAGGGAAATTGCTTAGGCTTCTTCGCTCCCATTCAGTCTCTCGTCGGTACAAAGACCTGCAGGAGAGGATGCTGCCACATTGTGCTGCTTCTCCTAATTCTGGTGATCTTCCTGAACCTCCTGATCCTAGTGACCATATCTCTCCTCCTGATCCTAGTGACCATATCTCTCCTCCTGATCCTAGTGACCATATCTCTCCTCCTGATCCTAGTGACCATATCTCTCCTCCTGATCCTAGTGACCATATCTCTCCTCCTGATCCTAGTGACCATACCGCTCCTCCTGATTCTAGTAACCATATCTCTCCTCCTGATCCTAGTGACCATATCTCTCCTCCTGATCCCAGTGATCATATCTCTCCCGATCCTAGTGATCATGGTGCTCCTCTAAATCCTACTAACTGTGACACTGGTCCTGATCTTAACATTTGTGACTTTTTCCTTGTGATCACTGCTTCTCTTAATCCTAGTGACTGCGCTTCTCACGATCCTTGTGATTGTGTGCCGCTCCTCCTGATCCTAGTGACTATGCTTCTCACGATCCTTGCGATGGTGTGCCGCTCCTCCTGATCCTAGTGACCGTGCTTCTCACGATCCTTGCGATGGTGTGCCGCTCCTCCTGATCCTAGTGACCGTGCTTCTCACGATCCTTGTGATGGTGTGCCGCTCCTCCTGATCCTAGTGATTGTGCTTCTCACGATCCTTGTCATTGTGTGCCGCTTTTCCTAATCCTAGTGATCCTGCTGCTCCTTGTAGTCTTAGATATCTTCTTAGATGCTCTTGGTTCTAGTGGCCATAATGATCCTGATCCTTTGATCCTGCTGCTTTTCCATTACTAGTATTTTCATAGATCCTGCTTCACTCACTGCACCTCCTGAACTATTAATGCTGCTGATCCCACTGGCACTGATGCTGCTGATCCCACTGGCACTGATGCTGCTGATCCCACTGGCACTGATGCTGCTGATCCCACTGGCACTAATGCTGCTGATCCCACTGGCACTAATGCTGCTGATCCCACTGGCACTGATGCTGCTGATCCCACTGGCACTAATGCTGCTGATCCCACTGGCACTGATGCTGCTGATTCCACTGGCACTGATGCTGCTGATCCCACTGGCACTAATGCTGCTGATCCCACTGGCACTGATGCTGCTGATCCCCCTGGCACTGATGCTGCTGATCTCGCTTATTCTGCTGGAGGTTACCTATACTACAGCTTGTGCATTGTGATTTTTATACACACCTGCTGGTAAAATGCAGCACAACAAACTAATAAAGAAACATCTTTTGAGCAAGTGATTTATTTGGCAGCATCAGAACGTGTTTGGAGAGCCGACATGTTTCATTAATGAAATATTTACATTGTGTGTCTGTGCCGCCTCTGCAGAACAACATCGGTTCCATTTAGGGACTCGATCGTGTCTATCATTTGCTTAATTCATGTTGGGATTAGGCGGGCAGGAGAGGGGGACAAGTCAGCATCCCTTTGTGTTTGTCTGGTGATGCCTGGGACATTGAAGCAGCTCTGATTGTCCCTGAGCCGGCAGTGCTATTTGCCGTGCGATGTCCATGGACAGATAAACATGATGTGCCAGATGGGTCTGTAAAATAAGTAAACGCTTTCTAAAACCACTAATGGGCCTAAAGCTAATATTTACCCTATGCTCTCCATTTTTTCTCCCCCGTTGACACTGGAGGATGAGCAGTCATAAACCAGTATTCATTGACTACCAGTTTCTGGTTTCTGGGTAACGGGTCTTTATTTAGGGTAGATATCTCATCGTGCCGAGCCTCGCCATCTGTCTGCTGGAAGTGAAGATCGCAAGGACGCATCTCGCACCAGCCCTGACCTCGCCTCACTTTTCACTGAGGACATGGGTTCCTCTTATTGCTGGAGAATGTAACAACCCGACGCGAGGCTCTCACCATAAGCAACAAAATGTGTGACATGGCACCATCAGTAACCATTGCGTCTCACCATGAGGCGCTGTCAACAGTCATGCAACGAGGAACCAAGCATCACCAGCACATCCCTGGCGGTGCCAACATTACCCAGTGCCACATCAACTGCCCCGACGGCTTTGTTACTCATGGTGTCCACACTATTAGACAGGATGCGGGTAACTCCGTGCAGCAGTATTTCCATCACCCGGTGTAACGGCTGGAGATCCTGTTGCAGTTGATTTTATTACTGGCCAGGTTTTAATACTTCATGTTGATACAATGTACCATATTGACTGTTACCCAGCACAAAACACGTGTTTTACCAACGGGAGCTCATAGGATGGACAATTCAGGCACTAAAAACCTCAGATGGGAATCAAACTGCGACTCTGAAAGTGGTTTATCAATAGTCGACTCATTTAAAATTAATTTACTAGGAAGGATTAAATCATTTTCTCTCAAATCTGAAGCCTTTAGGCAAAGCTCAGACATGCACCCCCTCCTATTATACAAAAAGGCCTTTTAAAGCTAAATGAGCTTAAACAAGACTGAATGTAAGTGTATTTGTGTGAATGCAATGTAAGCTTGGTGTAACCCCCCCAAATTCCATGGTATGGAGGCAATTTGGCTTGAGCCCCTACATTGCCGAATTAAAGCCGAACCTGCATGCGCTGTGTTGCACTACTCGAAATTCTTTTGTATTCAACATCGCACTGAACGGTGAATTCCCCACATGTATAACTTCATGGCAATTGGCTGCTTTGAACAGGCCTAACAGTGAAATAGTGTATATTATTGTATGACGGCACTGAACCTTCCATTGAGAATTAGATTCATCATTCCGAGAACGCCAAAATAACCTGAACCAAGGACTCAAGTTTAATTAAAGATTAATCGCAAAATAAAAAAAGATATTTGTTGGTGTTTTCAAATTTTAAGGCCTCAACAGGGCTGCAACTAAATTAGTTGCATCCCATTGGCGGTATATATATATATATTTTTTTTTACATGTTAATTGCATAGTTTCCACACAAGCATCTGGTCAGTGATTGTGTGCACCATTTTAAGCCCATGTCTGCTTTCTCCCCAAACGAACCATGCTACAAGCAGACAGGAGAGACTCCACACAGCCTGACCACTTTAGCTTACCGGAGTATCCCTTTGCAATATTTTCATGAACAAACCAAATGGGAGGAGGGTCTGTAGGGAGTGAGTTTAGGCATAAAGACTGGACCTGAATGTGGGAGGGAGTTTATGGGAAGGGGCTGAAAGGTCTAGCGATGTCATTCTCGCCCAAACGGGTTGTCAGGCATGTGGGGGGGGGGGGGGTGGCACAGGACGAAGCAGAATTGGATTTTAATGTTTAACGAAGGCTGACAAGTTACTCCAAATTTCCATAAAACGCTGTGACCATTCAATAAGAACATCATATTGTCAGCAAAATGGAATTGAAGGGAGCTGAGATCAGGTTAAAATTGTTGGCCCTTTGTGAATAGAGCCCTATATGTATGGATGGCATTTACCCCCTATATCTAGGCCAGGCTGCATCACATCCTTCAGTGCGACTTCGTGCTGCAACACTAGCTCTGGAAATGCAACCCAACATCTGGGCTCTGACCAGTGAACACCTGCCACCAGGGAGAAGAAAACCAGTGTAACAGACCATGGGATCATTTTATATAAAAACGCAGTCACCTGAATTTTAAAGCACGGGGGGGGCAGTTGAACCAATAGGTCAACATTAAACACAGTAAAGAGTCACGGAGCATTTTCATATCTTTATTTAGAAAAGTGCCCTGAAAACAGGCAAAACAATGCGGTACAAAAATAAACACTTTAAAAAAAGTAAATCTTACAAAACACACCCGTCTTCGGCCAGAGTATACATTCCCCAAGGCAGGGAGTCAAGCAGTGCTGCCGTACAGTACAAATAATGAACATAAGTGTAAGTGCATCCTCTGACGAGAAGTAAATACTTGAAATGAAGGCAAAAAAAAATAAATAAAAGTTTTAATGCATCCCGCATTTGCAAGTTAAGGAACAGCTGCAGAACAAAGACAGTCTGCGCAAGAGTCCTGCACGGCTTCCTAAGCAGCAACGTCAGACTGAAGTGCATTGAAAAAAAAAAATACAAAATATATGGCTTAGTACAGCGCCACAAAAGCCCTTAAACGTTAGGCGTCAGAAGTCTGTTAACAGCCAGGGTGAAGCTGGCGATGGGAGACTCGGCGCTCCCTTTAAATCTCACCGTACTTTGACAAATGTTTGTTTTCCCTGAACTGCAAGGAGTTTAATCCTGAACATACAGAAAACACTGAGAAATACAAAAAGGCCTGCAAGGTGAAAGCTGCTCGTTTGGAAGACCTTGATACTGGTAGAATGATTGAACATGTAGTGTAGGGATGTCCAAACTATCACCCCCCCCCCCCCGATGTTCCTGAATTACAACTCCCAGAAATATGACTGCATTTGCTGGAGAATCATGGGAGTTGTAGTTCATGGACATCCCTGATGTAGTGGTTGGGTTTTGTCTGAGAACAAAGTGCGAAAAAACCTGAATAATACTGAATTTTAAACCATGAGGGAATAAACCCCCAAAACACAAGATACTTTAACAGTCATCGCGACCACAAAAAATAAAAGAATATATATAACTAAGTGCTATTGGAGCGAAGCCGTCCATTAAAGCGATAAATGGTGCACGTTACCCCTTCCTGGCGAGCGCAGGCCAGTCCGGGTGCTGGAATGCAGTATGGAGTGCGTGCTGGTGTGTTAAAGGCACATGTATTAGGCCAGATGAGGCACAACGCTCAGCTCTTTAAGCTATTGAAATACCTGACCCTAAAAACATCAGAAAAGTTACAAAAACGTTTGATCTTTGCGTTACAGATTGCAAGATTTCGGCCTCATGCGCCGAAGAACGCAACATTTAGCAAGTAGAAAACATCAGCACAGACGTCTATAAAATGTCTCGTTTCCATTGTCCACTCGGCTCCTGGGAGGGAGAGACGGACATGCTCTGGTTGCATTGACACTTGATTAATCAGGTGATCTTCGGATGGCGTGAGATACAGTCAAGTGTTATGATTTATGCCTCTAAACACCCGGGATAGGGTTTTGTGGCGAGGCTGGCTAAAGGACCTCCCTTGTAGCAGTGCTTTGTGAAAAGGTCGAGCACGGACGCGTTTCTGAACTCGAGTAAGCCAGGGCGACCACGTTCGCTTTAATGCACACAGGTGTTCTTGTTGGCATCAACCTGTCAAGACAGAAGAAACTTTAGTACACGGACAAAAAAAAACAAACAAACATTAGACATGTTAAAGAACCATTCAGACGCCATCAGGAGGTACCCACCTCTGTGTAGGTTGGTGGAGGCATGTATTTGAACTCTGGAGCGTACATGAAGATGGGGCTTTCACAGGAGAAGTCCAACTCATCCAGAAGAGGCGTGGTGGGACTCTCCAGCCTGTGGTCTTCACGGACAATGTCCAGATAGCAGGGAGGTGCTGCAATAAGAAAAAGCCATAATGTTATGTATTGAAGAGCTACAGCTTGACTGAAATATTCAGCATGGGACCACAAAAAAAATACTATCATCTTCTCACCTTCAGGCGTTCCAGGGATGTTAAGCTCCACCCAGCTCATTTCGGAGCTCGTCTGGCTGGCCATGCTTGATGAGCGGCTGCTTAGTCCGGAGGAATTGCTGCCAATCACAAGGGGCAAATCCAGGATGACTTTCTTGGCCCCAGGTACACTGACATAGACCTGTCAAAAATACCAAAGAAAAAAAGGTTAGCCAAGGCTCTTCGAAGCAAAGCAACAACACCCGACCTGTTTATACATGGTCTGTCCACACTAGATGTGACACCTCAACCCATTTGACCAATCTTTTCTGCACCCCTAAACCAAGGATGTGCTTACAAGATTGAGGGGAGAGCCTTCCGTTAGATACCAAGGTGGAAGCCTGAACCAACCACAAATTTAAACAGGCAAGATGGGTCCAATTAATACTCACCAGTAAGGAGTACTCGACCCGCAGGATGTTGCACCCCAGTAGAGACGGTTTTATCTTGGGGACCCGGATACTCTTTCCACGCCACTGGTCCGTCATGCCAGAGATGATGTGGTTCCCCCTCACTCTACACAACTTCTGGGTGAAGACCTTCGTCAGGCCGTGGGCCAGGTACGTGTGCTTGGCCACAATGGCAGCTTTGGGGATGGCTATACGTGAGCAGGTGTTCTCAAAGTCTGCAGAAATACAGATCTCATCACCTAGAAAAAAAAATAAAGACAGACGTCAGCACCATCAAGAAAGTGGGTGGCAACTTGAGACCCAATAACTTCAAACATGTCCATAAGATGACCACGATGTCCAGCAGGCGGCTTACCTTCACAGAAGCCCTTGCGGTTGATGCTTGCTGACATGGAGATATGGCCATCAGGAATGAAGAGACATGTCATCTTCTTGTGCTTCTTTCCAGACACAGGGGACTGTCCAAAAACAAAACGGTTATTAGTGTCTAGTCCCATGTCTGTCGTGTTACACAAGATCCGCTACGGTTGACCTCCTGCTCCCACGAGTTAATGGGTAACACCAATTACATCCACTCATGGACCATTAGTGATCCTGGCACGCTGGGCGTTGACATGTCAACGCACACAGGTATATAGTCTAGAGACAAGTGAAGCGAGCCCTGGGCTACTCGCGGGCCGCCATTACCAGTGATGAGCTGCTTAACGAGACTAAAACATAATAGATATTTACCATCAAATCAGGTGTACCGACGTCAACAGAATCCATAACTTCAAACTTCTTCTGGACTTCCTGCGGCGGGTGGGAAGGACGATCTAGGAAAGCTTTGACCCAGTACTTGACAGATCCGTACTTCCCCTTGAATGTGGAGCCCAGAGGCCTGGAGAAGACAATACGACGTCACTTAGACCATACGCATAACAATGCAAACCATTAATTATTCCTTAAGGACATGGACGCGGTCACAGAGGATCCATTCACTTACCCTATGGGCAGCTCGAATCCAAACTTGTACTCGTATCGGTTGCCAGGTCTGAGAATCACCGAGCCGTCAGAATCTGGGGAGAAGAATAGGACAACACTGAGCAAAGGACCATAGGACAAGAATATGAACATGTCCACTACGGGCCAAGGTGAAGCATCCAGCTTGCTTTATAGTAGATCCGTGATCCAAAAATGTCAGCCTAGCCAAGGGCCACGGTGTCCTACCATGCGCAAGGCGTGGGATATACAGTAACCGCATGCCAGGCTCACGATGTCACCGCAAGACTTTATACCAGTTACCAACCCCTAAAAATCAAACTCCTCGGAGGGAGAAACCACCAAGAGGAACCAACGCATTCAGTGTCATGTACCATGGGGGGGACTGGTGTCATGTACCATGGGGGGGGGGGGGGAACTGGTGTCATGTACCATGGGGGACTGGTGCAACTCATGGCATACGCCATATGGGCAGAGGGTATAAGGAGGCTATTTCATACATAAGGGGTCTTGAGGACAACATTTCATCATTCTGGGGACTGTCAGGAACACCAAGCTTCTGCTAAATACCAGAGACACAGCCTCACCATGCCAAGGCTGCAGAGGCACCACAACCACTTCCTGCCTGCCATGGCAAGTTAAAGGGGCATCATTTAAAGGGACAGGTCACTTCCGGTCACGTGTCTCACCTGTAGGCTGCTCCTCCAGCTGCAGGGTGTCCTCGTATCTCAGGTACTCCATCTCCTGCTTGCAGTGCTGGGAGCCCGAGGTCCAGAGCACCTTGGCCACTCCACAGGCCAGGATCCTGACCGCTGTCACCCGGGTCACCTCGGCCACCTCCACCTGCACCTTGCCGCTCACCTTCTCCCCCCCGCAGTGCACCTTGTCGGGCTCGGAGAAGCTCAGCTCGAAGCACTTCATTTTCTTAAAGACCACCATGATGACAGGTCCGCCTGCTCCAAGCAATGAGGGGGATCACGTGGGGTGTGTGTGACGCTGAACAAGCCTATAGACGCGCACAGGAGCTGCTTGCGGCCACGCACTGCGTCTCTGAGCGATAGATCCCGCACCTCAAGCCACCATGTAGTGAATGTGTTTACCAAACAAAGCGGCGCTTTTATACTCCCCGCGAGTCCCCGCCCCAAAAACTACCATTGAGAACTAGCATGCCCGGCTCGTGCACACGTCCGCCATTGGCTGGAGCCCCGCCGCGGCTGAGGCAACGGGCGAATCGGCTTGCGGCGTGCAGCGCGTGGACAAGGCATGTCTGGCGCGGGCAGCGAGAGAGGGGCGGTGCTGTTTATGTGGAGGGCGGGAATGAGCTGGCGATGACACGGGGGGGGGGGGGGGAGGTGCACAGACTGACTGTGAGGGCTTCACGCTGTGACACAACAACAACATAACCCCAGTAACCCTCACCCTAACCAAAGGGTCCGTTTCAGGCGAAACCCAGTCATCCTCTCATGGACAAGTTCCCCGAAAACATCCTGAAGTGAACAAGTTCTCCCAATACTCACAGGAACACCCCCCCCCCAAAAAAAATATCCTGACAGGAAACCGCCACCCAAAATATCCTGACAGGAACACCTTCCCCAAAAATATCCTGTCAAGACCATCCCCTCAAATATCCTGACAGGAACATCTCCCTCCCCCCCCCAAATATCCTGACAGGAACATCTCCCTCCCCCCCCCAAATATCCTGACAGGAACATCTCCCCCCCCCAAATATCCTGACAGGAACATCTCCTCCCCCCCCCAAATATCCTGACAGGAACATCTCCCCCCCCCAAATATCCTGACAGGAACATCTCCCTCCCCCCCCCAAATATCCTGACAGGAACATCTCCCCCCCCCCCAAATATCCTGACAGGAACATCTCCCCCCCCCCCCCCAAATATCCTGACAGGAACATCTCCCTCCCCCCCCAAATATCCTGACAGGAACATCTCCCCCCCCCAAATATCCTGACAGGAACATCTCCCCCCCCCAAATATCCTGACAGGGACCTCTCCCCCTAAAATATCCTGACAGGAACATCTCCCCCCCCCAAATATCCTGACAGGGACCTCTCCCCCTAAATATCCTGACAGGATCACCTTCCCCTTAAAATATCCTGAGAATAACACCCCCAAATAGCCCGACAAGAACAACCTTCCCCAAAAATATCCTGACAGGGACCTCTCCTCCCCAAAAATATCCTGACAGGAACATCTCCCAACATGTCCTGACAAGAACATCTCCCCCAAAATATCCTGAGAGGATCACTCCCCAATTAATACTGACAGGAAACCTCCCAAAAAAATATCCTGAAAAGAACATCACCCCCATATATCCTGACAGGAACATCTTCCCCTAAAATATCCCGATAGAAACTTCCCCAATATATTCTGACAAGAACCCCCCCCCAAATACCTGACAGGAACATCAACCCCAAGATATTCTGATAGGGAACACTCCCCCCAAATATCCTGACAGGACCCCCCCCCCAAATACCTGATAGGAACATCAACCCCAAAATATTCTGATAGGGAACACTCCCCCCAAATATCCTGACAGGACCCCCCCCAAATACCTGATAGGAACATCAACCCCAAAATATCCTGACAGGAACATCTCCCCCTAAAAAAATTTCCAAACTGAAACCTGCTCAAAAAAAAGTTTCTTTTCTGAAATTGCACATTTTCTCACCAGAATGTGAATATGTAGTGACAGGAACCTCCTATTTCAGGAAGAGGAAAAAATCCAGATATATTCACAGAAATGTACAAATTAACTGAAATACCGCATTAATCATTAAAACCGGTTGGATGAGGAGTGCTGATAGAAAAGCTTAATAGCTGGGAAATCAGGTGAGTATTGCAGGATCCCACAAATGTGACATTGCACTGCGCCCCTCTGTTTCTCTATAGTCTCTAAATCACTCTATCCCCATTTCTCTTCTATCCCCCTTTTATGCTCTAACATTTTATTAGGGGCTCCTCCATATATTCAGGGCGTGTGGGTGTCTTTTTAGGGGCTCCTCCATATATTCAGGGCGTAGGGGTGTACTTTAGGGGCTCCTCCATATATTCAGGGCATATGAGTACTTTAGGGGCTCCTTCATATATTCAGGGCATATGAGTACTTTAGGGGCTCCTCCATATAGTCAGGGTCTACGGGTGTGTTTTTAAGGGCTCCACCATATATTCAGGGTATGCGTGTATTTTTAGGGGTTCCTCCATATATTTAGGGTGTGTGGGTGTCTTTTTAGGGTACCTTCATATATTCAGGGTGTGCGAATGTCTTTTTAGGGGCTTCTACATATATTCAGGGTGGGCAGGTGTCTTTTTAGGGGCTCCTCCCTATGTTGTAGGTATGGAGGGTTTTTTAAGGGCTCTTAGGGCCCTATTACAATCTTCACGCAAATGTTTGCGCTGGCACAAAAAGGCATTAACGTGAGGGGTAAAACCCTTTGCGCTGAACGTCGTATTACAATGTCAGCGCAACAAACGCGTGTATTCGTCTACTGCGGGTGAACCTGCGCAAACCGTTTGCGAGCTTACTGTACTGCGCACGTCCTATGCTTCACATTGTGAGCGCAAACGCAATTGAACGCTGGTACACGGATGGTATTACAATCTATGCGCAGGATTTACCGCTTGGCCTTTGTGCGCATAATTTTAGCAACTCCTAAAGCTGGTGTTAATGGCAAATCTGAACATCCTGGCCGTTACTAAATACACCAGCCCAAAAAAAATGCAGCAAAGTATAGTTACACATTCTACTCATACCAAACCAATAAAATGGAGAAGTTGTTTGTGCATTTATTATTGCTGCAGCATATATGCGCAGATTGACTTTGACAGGCGCAAAAACTTAACGTGAGACAATTGTGGTTCTTAATTCTGATTGGCTGAATCACGTGAAAAAAAAACAGTTCGCACATTGATTTCTGAGAGCAACGTTGCTGCGCCCGCATTTGTGCGCGTCCGTTTTACGCGTTATTGCTCGACGGATGAAAAAATGCGAAGATTGTAATTCCAGCGTTGATTTACATGCGTTAACGGTTGGCACACAAATTCACGCGTCGCGCGAGCGTTTTAAAGCGAAGATTGTAATATGGCCCTTAAACTTTTGTTGTGGGTGTCTTTAGGGCCTCCTCCATATTTGGGGGGATGCAGCTGCCTTTTGAGTGGCTTCTCAAAGTAAAAGTGTAAAAAATCTGTAAATTAAAAGACCAGCAATGCGTCTCTAATCTATGTAAAATAATATAAGTACACCAATCGCTTTGTGTAAATAACATCCTTTGCTCTTGGTTTAAATTAGAATTTATTGACATAAATGGCCCTGATGGGTCATGATATTATCTGATAAGGCTGGGTAGTGTGGTCTCTGGCCTGCTGCGACAGTCCATGAAACGCCAGGGTCTTTTTTATCCCTGTGGGCTTTTCAGACAGGATAATAATAGTAAAAATGGTACATTTCATGCATTCAGGAATCCGGTGAGAGGGCAATGAAACTGAGCCTGTGATTAGAGAGACGATCATTCTGCACTTTCACTGCATAATCCCTGCAAAATGACATCACCGTGTAATATACACTGTACGCATGCTTGTCACTGAATATAGGGATTTTATCCTGCATTATGGCACACGTACAGGGAGCGCGTCATTAAATCAGCGCAGTGAAACAGCGACGTGTCACTTCATATATATTTATTTGACTGTTGTGACAGCCAAACCAAGAGACCGTTTTATATATGTATATTTTTCCTTTCTGTGCTCCTCGCAGTCACAGCAGAAATCCTGTCCATGTGTTAATGACTGCGCAGACATAGAAGAATATGAACTGGAATGGCCTAAAGGTCACCTGCGATGCCATTGTTTCTTGTAAAGGTGAGTTGTTCTTACCTGAAATCCACACGTGAGCTTTCACTAATTCCATGGTGCCATAAAAAAACAGCAAATCTTACCCAGGATCTCCACACAAATAGTATGTTATTGTTGTTAGGTCCTTGGTAGTAAAATGCTGCTGATAAACAGATTGTGAAGGGGGAATCTGAACCTTGTAGATAAAGAATCATATACCTGGTTTCCCGGCATGAAGCTGTATAAGGCCAGGTCAAGGCCTATAACCTGCACATGGGCTACATGCTTCACCAAAATCTAAGGGTCTATTCACTAAGCACCACGCTTGCCACCGAATTGCAATTTCGGGGCAGTAAGCTAATCAATTCGCCAAATACAAGAAAATTGACGGCGAAACACGGCGCAGTTTGCCACAGTCTGGTGGTCTTCGGCGACAAAGAAATTGTCCCATAGAGAAGCAATTGTTTTTCTAGTCACAGAACGCCGAAGTGTCTGCAAAATGCCTTGATTTTCGGTCTTTCAGTTCAACAGCATTAAACGGGTGAATCCCATAGGATTCAATGTAAAATGTACTATCCGTTTTAAAAAATTTAAAAGATCGTTTATTTTTTTTATTTGCAGCAAAAAGGCTTTTTTTAGAAGACCTTTTTGTATTTTTTTGACAAAATTGTTGTTTCAATTTTTTTAAAAGACTTTTTTTTTTATTCTGTAGCAGACCTTTTAGTTATTATTTAAAGGGCCTTTTTATTATTTAGACACATTTCTATGCATTTTTGTTGGTTTAAACACCTATCAGCAGAATAAGAGAGTTATGTTTTTTTATTTTTTGCAGTTTAGTGGAATTTGCTAAGGCCACTTCAACGCTCTTTGGTGCTTTTCTTCGGCGATGTTCTCCAACTTTTTCATGGGGCTTCGGTGACTCCATCTTCGGTGCACTACAGTGACCGTCAGGTGAATAGTGAATTCACCTAAATATCGGCCAAATGGAATTGCCGAAGTGCAGCAAACAGTGCCATAGTGAAAAGCACTGAACTTTCAATGCTTAGTGAATAGACCCTCTAGTGAACGCTGATTTATATTTTCCTTTCTCATAAATTTCCATTCTCCAAGGCTTCAAGCAGCCACTCCTATAATTTCGTTATCCAAAGAGAAGTCCTGTGAGTTCAGTGGATTTGATTCAGTAGTAAATTATTGAATTTAGCTAAGTTAGACTAAAGGTCTAACTAAAGAATAAAGGTCTCCGAGGCACGTACTTCTGTCTGTTTTCTTGCTTTAATGATAACATCAAGAAGTAAATATTGAAAACATTAACAGAATGTGAGAATTAAAATGAAAACATCTATTGAACAATGGATTCTTCCAAACCCCCCTTCCAATGGGACAGTCCTGTCACAGTTCCCGGATCCCACCACGCAGTCCTTAAAGCCCAACACTCCACAGAGCCCAAAAGCTACCAACAGGGTAGCCGTAGAAGAATCCCTAACTGTCTGGTCCTTAGAATTGGCCAGGTATACTAGACAGAAAGGGTTAATCAAAGACAATGTCGTAATACAAAACCAGGTCAGCAACACGGGGGTAGTCAGACGAGCCAGAATCAGGAATACAGAGTATAGAATAGTCAAATGGAATAGCCAGGTCGATATCAGTGCAGAAGCGTAGTAGAAGAAAATAGTCTATGGCAACGGAAGGCAGAATAGTCAGAAAACAAGCAGAGGTCAATAACAGGTTAAATCACGAGAGAATTCAGGTACAGGGAGCTCAGGTATGGATAACCACGATCTGGCACTGCTTAGAAGGAACTGTTGGTTTTTAAAAGACCTTCACCAGACCGCGCCCCCCTCTCAAGCCACGCCTCATGCAGCCACCTCCCTGCCTGTTACAATTTAAACCGGGCGTTGGTGAGCGAGCAGCATCAGACATGCTGCCGTCAAGCACACCGGAAAGGCTGGAAGCCCCCAATGTTACAAGTCCATCGTCCTGAACCAGTCCATAAATAGGCTTGTTTTCTCCCCCACCTTCCTCTGTGTTGCTGAAAAATGGTCCAACAAACGTATCAACAAGAAAGAATCGAACCAGTCACAAAACAGAACAGAAGGGAACGCCACAGGCGAAGACCGGACCATGCCTCACTGAGCTCAGTAGCGGACGACCAAAGAACTATAGGCTTAACCTAAAAAGTCAGAAAAGTGGTCTCCCTTGACCAGTCCGCCGACCTTAGTAAACCTTCCAAGCGACAACCCGCCGCCACCGCAGAAGATGCCAAACTAAATGAACCCCGAACGGGGAAACATTTGCCAACGTTAGCAACCATTTAAGCCACCTTGCCAAACTTGTGGAACCCACCAGGACATGAGAGGACTTTAAGGAGATAAAAAGGGGTGAAACCTTGCCTGAGCGAAGAGACAATGAACGGGATTCAAAGCCTTGAAGGCAGCGCATCGGACAGAGGGCAGGTTGAGAAAGGAAAGCCGGATCAAAAACCAAAGTGGTAGAAGTTTTATTGAGGTGAGTAATATTGAAGCGAACGCCTTCCGGGACAAAAGACCTAGCCTGAAAATGTAAGGCTCTGACGTCCCCAACTCGTTTATCCCAAAAATCCAGAAAAATGCCTAAAAGATCTTAAAAAATAAATACAGAGACTTTTTACTGCACATTATAAGAATAAATAGTTTATTAGATATGGAATAAAAACGGGACTATTTGTAACATTTAACCCTATGGGATTCGTTGAATAAACCTGCCGAATGAAACCACCCAACAGCAGGGCATTTCGGCAACTTTGCACTGCTGTTCGGTGTCTGTGAATTGATTAACCATTGTTTCTTAATGGAGGAGTTCACTGACGTCGAACAGGCACTGTATTTGTTGGAAGTTCCCCAAAATTTGGCGAACTGATTGTTTTCTGAATAGCCGAAATGTCACCATACGAGGAAATTTACTGTTCGGTGCCATTTCGGGGCCAGATCGTCTCTCTCTGAATAACCCTGTATGTGTTAAACTTTCAGATAAAGACCTATGGAAAGGAGTAATGTGCGTCCCGTGTGGCGGGCATAGGACGCAGCACGACACGGGTAGTGCGGGAGGTAAAATGGTGGCGCCGTGAAGCTTGCAAAACTGGTGCACACCGGTTCCCCCTGTGGAAGGCTGAAGCCTCAAACCACATGAGGGGCGTATAGGAAAAACATGCAGTCAGCCGACGGCCAGACCGTGGCTATTGCAGACCGCCCACCGAGGTCAGAGGACTGCAATACCCCTAGAGAGCCCCCGAACAGCGTTTAAAGCCGAGGGAACGGAACGACAAGTAAATAAGAGAAATCTAAACAGGTTACTTATCTTGCAGCAGCAAGAAAAGAGGAAGAAGGTGGGGGAGCACGTCTATTTATGGACTGGTTCAGGAAGATGGACTGTCTCATTGGGGAAGGGGGGTTTGGAAGAATCCATGTGTTCAATAGATATTTTCATTTTATTTCTCACATTCTGTTAATGTTTTCAATATTTACTTGTTGCTTTTATGATTAAAGCAAGTAAAGAGACTGCAACACCAGCCTCTGAGTCCTTTAACAGGCCCAGCCGGGGTGCTGGGGAACCACGTCATTCAAAATATAGCCCTTTAACATGCCCTGACGCTCAGTTATTTCTCCGAATTGGAGGCTAAGCCCCTGCATGGAGGAAGGCACATGTATACAGGGTCCTCTGGGGTCTATATCTAGCTTTGCCATCTCTCCGTGCCACTGTATGTAACACAACCCGTCCTGGGAAGGTGCCCAGGGACAGTAACGTCACCCACATCACAGCCCTCACCTCTCTCCCTGCCTGACCCCAGTGAAACAAAATGTGCCAAAGCCCTGGCCCCGTGGGAATCACTTCTGCCAGCGTATGTTATCTGGCAGGCTGGACTCCCAGCAATCCTCAACCCCTCCTCTCATTCTGAGGACTCTGATAATGCATGGCAGTATTGCTGGGATAAAGAGCAGCCACTGGTTACTAGGAAAGATTGGGAACCTTCTTCTTATTATGGCTTTAAGAAACCTCAGGAGGTTAATATATGACCTTAGGTCCTACACCTTGAGGTGATGCTGGGTGGCACGGTCCCAGATCGTCACTGGGACTACTGCCTCAATGGACAACATGACCTTTTTATGTGTTTTAAATGGTAGCAGAGTATCTCCCTTTCTGAACTGGAGGGCTTTCCTCCTCCTGGAAGCCTCTCAATCAGCCCATGCTTTAAAGCTTTCTGGGGTTTAGGTAAAAAAAAATGCACAGCTCTGGGGCAGGTATTGGTGCCGCCCTGTGCCAATACAGTCGTGTTCAAAATTATTCAACCCCCAATGCTGTAAAGGGTTTTAGGGAATTTAGTGTACATTTGTAATTGTATTCAGAATGAAATCCTACAAGGACTTTTTAAAGAACCATATGCAACTAAAATGACATCAATTGGTTTTGTAATACAGTAGTAAATGTTTCTTTTGTGAATTCTTCATTGACACAATTATTCAACCCCTTAAAGACTACCACTCTGAAGAACAGAGGTTCATTCAAGTGTTTTCAAACAGGTATTGAAAACACCTGTGGATGTCACGGAGCAGCAATAAAGCATAATAAACACCAATTAGGCAGCTTTAAAATGACTGTGATACTCAGCTCCTTCTAGACATTTACTGGTGTGGTTACAAACATGGTGAAGTCAAGAGAATGGTCCAGGAAGACGAGAAGAGGTGATTACTCTTCACAGGAAGGGCAATGGCTATAAGAAGATTGCAAAGATGTTAAACATACCAAGAGAGACCATAGGAAGCATCATTCGCAAATTCAAGGCAAAGGGCGCTGTTGAAACGCTACCTGGTCGTGGCAGAAAGAAGATGCTGACTTTGACTGCTGTGCGCTACCTGAAGCGTAGAGTGGAGAAAAGTCCCCGTGTGACTGCTGAGGAACTGAGAAAAGATTTGTCAGATGTGGGTACTGAAGTTTCAGCTCAGACAATACGGCGCACACTGCGTAATGAAGGCCTCCATGCCAGAACTCCCAGGCGCACCCCCTTGCTGTCTCCAAAGAATAAGAAGAGTCGACTGCAGTATGCCAAAAGTCATGTGGACAAACCACAGAAGTTTGGGATAGTGTTCTGTGGACTGATGAAACAAAATTAGAAGTGTTTGGGCCCATGGATCAACGCTATGAAGAAAAGAACACCTTGCCTACTGTGAAGCATGGGCGGGGTCAATCATGCTTTGCGGCTGTTTTGCTTCTGCAGGTACAGGGAAGCTTCAGCGTGTGCAAGGTACCATGAATTCTCTTCAGTACCAGGAGATATTGGATGACAATGTGATGCAGTCCGTCACAAACCTGAGGCTTGGGAGACGTTGGACCTTTCAACAGGACAATGATCCCAAGCATACCTCCAAGTCCACTAGAGCATGGTTGCAGATTAAAGGCTGGAACATTTTGGAGTGGCCATCGCAGTCACCTGACTTAAATCCGATTGAGAACCTCTGGTGGGACTTAAAGAAAGCAGTTGCAGTGCGCAAGCCTAAGAATGTGACTGAACTGGAGGCTTTTGCCCATGACGAATGGGCGAAGATACCCGTAGATGGCTGCAAGACACTTGTGTCAAGCTATGCTTCACGTTTAAAAGCTGTTATAACTGTAAAAGGATGTTGTACTAAGTACTAAGATTGAATGTCACTTGGGGGTTGAATAAAACTGATAATGATGTGAGCACAGAAAAGACATTTGTGGTTATTTCATTATAAATGTTATGTTATATTTGTCTGACCTACACGTGCCTCTTTGATTTAATTGTAAGCAAGATGACTGAATGATCAAAATCAATGTCAAACTGGCCAAAACACTCAATTTCAGTGGGGGTTGAATAATTTTGAACACAACTGTAAGTCCTGCTGTATCCATGTTACAATAGGAGCCCTGCCGGGTCCTGAGACGTTTTAGCAAATGTGATAAGATGTGTCGTGAATAAATAGTAGATACACGTCTGGATGAGCCGATGATGACTTGCTGGGGGATTTCTCCTCCGTGTCAACCTGTACCGGCTGGGTGGAGTAGAGGTAATGTCACTGCTCTGCGTGGAGAGAGCCTGTGGAGTCATGGGTTTGATCCCAGTGAGCAACCTCTCCAGTAAGTGTCCTTGGCAAGACACCTAATGGTACACACTCGCCACCCAGGACATACTTGAAAACGAGAGAAATCTCAATGTATCCTTCCTGGTAAAATCCTTTCTCAAAAAAACCTGCCTGCTGGTTGTATTCTGATTGCTCGGTCCCACTGTCCCAGGTTAGGATTTACTGCCGATGACTTGTGAATTCCCAGATGGGTTTTACAGACCCTAGAAAGTTCCTTTTCTTTTTCTCCAGATGTGCATTAGTGGATCTGCCCTTGCTTCCAAAATATATTTATATATAACGTGTTATCTAATAACAGGCCAATCCCAAGCCGCCCGTAAATTACTGTGACAGGGAACGTGTAGGTGAAATGTGAGGGCAGAGCTGGCAATCCGCCCACATGGCTGAGTAACAGAAAAGGACTAACATCTGTGGACGGAGGCTTCTATATATAGATTTCCAAGTAACTGTGTGCATCCATTCTGTATATCACCACATACAAACACTGGTGTGATATGACATATTTATTGTGACCATGCGCTGGGGGTGTGTCTGGTGTATCCGGCTCACTGTAATGCGGGGGAGAATGGTCTGTCATTTAGGTCAGTACCTGTACTTCGTGGATATTCCTTATCTGGTTCATGAATACAGTATCTGACAGAAGTGAGTGCACCCTCACATTTTGGTAAATATTTTATTATATCTCTTCATGTGACAGCACTGAAGAAATGACACTTGTTACAATGTAAAGTAGCGAGTGCACAGCTTGTGTAACCGTGTAAATTTACCGTCCCCTCAAAATAACTCAACGCGCACACAAATTTGGCAAACTGCTGCTCTCTGAATAGCCAAATGGCCAGGAAATGCCACCATACGGGACAATTCACTGTTCGGTGCCACTTCGGGGCCAGATCGGCTCTCTGAATAACCCTGTAATGTGTTTCAGATAAAGACCTATGGAAAGGAGAAATGTGCGTCCCGCGTGAGCCCTGTATGTTCAATATATGTGCTTCAATATGCCACACACCCATTTCTTCATATACTGGGGGAATTTTTTTTTTTTTAAATAAGAAATAAATAATTTCTTTTCTAATTTGTGTTCAGCTTAATGATTTCACTGCTGTATTTACAGGATTATCAGTGGTGTATTTAATCGGATCTTTACAGGGTGTAATCCTTGTACCCGCCTTGGGTGTTATATCCTTAAGAAAGCACGGTCCTCTTGGGATTTCATAAACAAGTCCTTTATTGAATTAACTGCTGTTTAGCAGACAGCAGTGTCAGCATTCAAAAACAAAACAAACACGTCCCTAAAAAACAAACTCTAGCTCCTTTGAGCACTGACTCACTTAAAGGTCCCTTACTATCAGGGCTTCTTTTCTAAACTAAACAAAACATAGGTTTCACCAACCTTAGAACTGTTATGGTAGCAATCAAACTTCAGCCAGGAACCAAAACACTTTGCTCCTCTCCACCACGGGCACCTCCCTCCGAGTGAAAAAGCAGGCAGTGATTTCTTTTCACTGCTACTAAATTACTTCCAGCTGAACAGTGTGTGGAGAGTAAAAGAACCTCTTGGGCTTCCATATATATTACAAACGCTCCCCCTGGAGCTAAATATCATATCCCTCCCTATACAGTTTAGAGGGAATATACACCCCGTCACAGACCATACCGTGTACTTTATCACAAGGGTTATTCAAAGAGATCCTTATTGCTTGAGAAAGGTAACTGTACGCTGAAAATCAGCGTTCGGTTACCTTTCCTGGCCATTCGGCTATCCAGAGAGCAGGCAATTCGCCAAATCCTGGCGAATTACCTGCACATACGGTGCTTGTTCGGTGCCTGTTCGAGGGCAGTGAAATCCCCATGAAAAAGCACTGCTTCGGCTATTCAGAGAACACAAACCAGCAGTGAAAGGTTCCCGAAATGCCCTGCCATTCGGTGGTTTAATTCGGCAGGTTTATTCAGGAGAATCCCATAGGCTTCAATGTTAAAAATATTCCCGTTTTAATTCAATATCTAATAAACCGTTCATTATAAAATTCTGCAATAAAGAGTCTCTTTATTTATAGATATCTTAGGATATTTTAAGCATTTTAATGAAATTTTTTTTTTTTAAAAGTCCGATTTGTTTTTTAAATTTACTTATTTTTTCTGTAACAGCCCTCTTTATTATCATTCATTGGATCATATGCAAATTTCAGACATTTTCGCTCAGTAGTTTCTTTGCAAACAGCTTTTCATTTTCAAACATTCACACAAACTGTTTTGCTAATTTATTCACTGCCTCGTCTGCTGTGATCGGCTCCTGCTCGGGTTTTCCGACTTTTGACGGCTTAATCCAGATGTTTTTGGGGGTTTTCGGCGTGCATTCGGTGGGTTTTGCGGTTCGTTTTCGTTAGGTTTGCGGCAGCTTTTCCCTGCAATTTGGGGGCCCTGTGGTGCTTGCGGAATACACCGCAGGGTCACCGAAATGGGATCTGCAGAAGGAACCGAATTGAAGAGAACGAAAAGTCACCGATTGTGCAGTGACTTTTCAAATCTCTTTGAATTACCCTGATAGTGTTGTGTTTATAGGATTTTTAGTGCTGTATTTGGGCCAGGTTCATCAAGGCCCAATCTCCCCTAGAATAAGAGCATCCTGCCTGTTCTGAATCACTCCTATTGAAGACTGTAAATCTCAAGGGTTAATACGGATGAATATGCTCCTCTGGAATGTCCCTTACGAGATTCTGTTGAGCACGTATGCAGTTTTTATAAATCATATTGCTGATAAGCTGTTGCCTTATGAGGGGTAAAGTAACACGAAAGAGAAAGTGTAGGAGCTGTATGATAACACAGTGCCTTCATACTGTCTATAAACACTACCATGTGATGAGGATTATGGGTCTCACTATCAAAGAAAAGCGATGGCAACCTTGAAAAGAGCTAAACCAAAATATAAAGAACCAAACAGAATGAGTAATAATGCTGCTCAGTGGAAAATTACTGTCTGAGAATGAAAGTTCATGTATTTACTTTACTTCATGCAGGGATTGTATTGACAGATACCAGATCATGTGTTAGAACATGCACAAGAGCTGCATGCTAAGCACACCAGCACCATTAAACACGTCTGCATTGTTACATGTGAATGACATGTACAAATGGAAAAGTTCTCTGACCTTAACATTTTCCATATTGCACAACAACGCAGACAAGATAGTAAAACGTTGAATTGATTATATAAATGAGAGACAGGTTGTAGCACAGTGCGGGTCAGTATATACAGTCAGGTAACTGATAGATGCGCTGTATGTCAGTGTGGGCCAGTATATACAAGCAGGTAACTGATAGATGCGCTGTATGTCAGTGCGGGTCAGTATATACAAGCAGGTAACTGATAGATGCGCTGTATGTCGGTGTGGGTCAGTATATACAGGCAGGTAACTGATAGACGCGCTGTATGTCGGTGCGGGTCAGTATATACAGGCAGGTAACTGAGACATGCTGGATGTCAGTGTGGGTCAGTATATACAGGCAGGTAACTGATAGATGCGCTGTATGTCGGTGCGGGTCAGTATATACAGGCAGGTAACTGATAGATGCGCTGTATGTCGGTGCGGGTCAGTATATACAGGCAGGTAACTGATAGGCGCGCTGTATGTCGTGCGGGTCAGTATATACAGGCAGGTAACTGAAAGATCCTGGGGTAGGTGCTTATAAAGCATCTACCCCAGAATACGACGGTAAAATGGAGATCGCAAGGAAAATCTGCAGGCGCACATTATCCTGCATACCGTCTCCCATTTTACCGTCAACTTTGGAAAAGGGTCTAGAGTTGTTAAGATTACAGCAGCTCTGGTTATGTTTACACCAACCCTGGAATAAGGTCCAATAATAGGAATAAGTATATTCAACTCCTTTCCAGAACATAAAACAGCAGCAGCAGCATGTAATTGTGGTGTGGTGTGGGGTGACCCAGTGCGAGCGCTCTTATATTAAAGAAGGGGATAGTCTTATGTCTCCGGAGATGCCGCCTAAATGGAAGATTATATTATAGTAGTGTTCTTCTGTTACTAAAAGATAGAATTGTGGCGAGAGAATCTTCCGTGGCGCATCGGTTGTAGTTACGGGGAAATAAATTGATGTTATTTTATCCCAATATTAATACAGGTACAGGTGTTAAAGTAGAAAAAAAGGGAAGGTGTCCTAGTGGCGCAACAGTTATTACATACAGATTACAATATTGTACTGATTTGACTGTCAGATGTGCATAAATCCTTATGGTTCATATAAGGTGCAACTTTAGTCGTGCAAATTTAGCTCCTAGATCAATAAAAAGTGATAGTGCCGCAGTTAATCCTACTATTTACACAGTATTAAAGTGTGACAGTAGGTGTATAAAGTGCAAACTTGTGCAAATATACGCATTGATGCCGTAATAAAAAGTGTGGCCCGAGTCCAGATATTGGCATCCACTTAGAGGTGTATAAATGGCCTTACGCTAGTTTCCCATGCGTATTGAAGATCTAGCGTCCTTAATGTTCTTTTCCGGAGATCCTAGATGGCAGAATGTGCACCAAATGTGCTCTGCAATATACTTGGTACAGCAGTTCCTCCTATAGCGTCGATTGACTCCACTCCAAATGGGAGATAAAGAGAGGGGGGGGGAGAGAGAAGATAATAGTGCAGCAACGTCTTATGACTAGGGATGCACCGATACCACTTTTTAAGACCGAGTACGAGTACCGATACTTTTGTTCAAGTACTCACCGATACCGAGTATCGATACTTTTATTTTATGTCATGTGACCACTTTCCAATAAGAACAGAGCTCATAGATATCACCCCCCCAGCTCATAGATATGCCCCCCCAGCTCACGGATCTGCCACCCAGCTCATGGATCTGCCCCCCAGCTCATGGATACTGCCCCCAGCTCATGGATACTGCCCCCAGCTCATGGATAATGCCCCCCAGCTCATGGAACTGCCCCAGCTCATGGAACTGCCCCCAGCTCATGGAACTGCCCCTAGCTCATGGATATACTGCCCCCCAGCTCGTGGATATTGCCCCAGCTCGTGGATACTGCCCCCCCCGCTCATACCTACCTTCCTTTAGCGACGCCGGAAAGTCTTCGCGCGCGCTCTCCTTGGAAGGTCCCCAGCCGCGACCACGTGGGACCATGTGATCGCGGCTGGAGTCCTTCCAACGAGCGCATGCGAGGAAACTTACCTTCCTTTAGCGACGCCGGGAAAGTATGAGCGGAGAGCAGCTGCAGGGCCTGTCCGAATGCTCTATCGGCATTCGGACAGGCCCTGCAGCTGCTCTCCTCACTTTGTTTATACTTACCTTCCTTTAGCGACGCCGGGAAAGTTTCCTCGCATGCGCTCGTTGGAAGGACTCCAGCCGCGATCACATGGTCCCACGTGGTCACGGCTGGGGACCTTCCAAGGAGCGCGCGTGCGCGAAGACTTTCCCGGCGTCGCTAAAGGAAGGTAAGTATAAACAAAGTGAGGAGAGCAGCTGCAGGGCCTGTCCGAATGCCGATAGAGCATTCGAACAGCCGCCCCAGCCCCTAGGATGCCTGCTCAATGCCGGCTTCCGGTATCGGAAAAAAATATCGGGGGTACTGCACGAGTGCCAAGTACTCCTGCAGTACCCGGTATCGGCACCGATACCAGTATCGGTATCGGTGCAACCCTACTTATGACCATTAGAGAATCGTGTGTTTAACAATTGCACACTTACAAATACCAGAGCCTCTTATATCCGGGCTCTGGAGTGAAGCGCCTTGTGCCAACTATAGGGTGGTCACTTCCCTTCTTTAAAGTATCGCCTTTACCTCAGGTGGAGAAACATAAAAGAGAGAAAGTGCTCTCATAGCACAGCGTCAGTGGTTAATGGCTTAGTGTAATAGAGAGGGTTGGTTACACTCACCGATTATAGGAGCCTTATCTCTCCAGGCTCAACTGCTGGGCATGCGGTGCTGCTTAATGGTGAGCGCCAATACCTCTCTTAGCTGCTTCCTCGGGTTCAGGTCACAGTGTCCACGGCAAGCCTCACAGGTACACAGGGAGGCCTCCGGTCCTTTTGGCTTAGCCGTGAGAGGCTCATTAGACCGGAGGCCTCCCTGTGTACCTGTGAGGCTTGCCGTGGACACTGTGACCTGAACCCGAGGAAGCAGCTAAGAGAGGTATTGGCAAGTTTGCACTATATACACACCTACTGTCACTGTTGCACTTTAATACTGTGTAAATAGTAGGATTAACTGTGGCACTAGCACTTTTTATTGATCTAGGAGCTAAATTTGCACGACTAAAGTTGCACCTTATATGAACCATAAGGATTTATGCACATCTGACGGTCAAATCAGTACAATATTGTAATCTGTTGTATGTAATAACTGTTGCGCCACTAGGACACCTTCCCTTCTGTTCTGCTGATATCTGCACACCCCTTCGAGAGTCTGTGCTACCCCCTAGACGGCAGCAAAACTAAATAACCACTCCCATCTAGATAAGAGCGCCCACACCGACCCCCCCCCCTTTCTATCAGGTGTTAAAGTGTTTGCAGCCTGAAAGTATAGGCTGCTCGATATTGCGTAAATATTTATAAAAGCAGCTAACGGCCAAGGTCACTGACTCCTGGTCTGTATGGATAGAGCATGGAATATCAGTATAAACTCTGAATGAGACTCGGTAATGTGATTTCCTGCAGGAAATATCCCACGTGTGGCGTCTACTAATGAACAGGAACCTGAGTGGAGGGGGCCAATAAGAATAATAAACATAAACCCAGGACTTGTTACAGCAATGATGCTTCTTTCTAAAGAAGGACAATGCATGTCTCATTCTCTCTTCCAGAGGGAAAAGCAGCATTATGGTGAACAATTACATGATGCTGGAATATAAAATGATGTTATTTAATCCCAATATTAATACAGGTACAGGTGTTAAAGTGTTTACAGCATGAAAGTATAGGCTGCTCGATATTGCGTATTCAAAGTGCTGTTGAATTCTACTGGTGGTGCAGATACGCCCTCTGGTGGCCGCCTCTATGTGCGCAGAGTCACAGTGCATCAAATGCAAGAAAATAGTTTGTAAACACTGTCAAGCAAACGTAATTAAGGCTAGGGTCAAACGAAAGCATTTTTACACGCGAACGTAAAAAAGTGCGTCCGAAGGCATTGATGTATTTTTTCACGGAATATACGAAAACGGTCATACGATGCGCATTTTCGTGCGTATGTTTTACGAATCCAAACCAGGAAACTTTTTGCGTCTGGACGTTATGTTGGCCGGACACGAGCAGGGTCTGACGTCTCCAAATCACACACACACACCGCTAGCGGGCGCAGCGCACTCTGTACGTTCGTACTAGGGGTTCTGCGTTCTCGAAAAAATGCGTTCATTTTCCACTTGCGTTGCGCGGCCGGACTTTCGTGCGACTGTACTTCGTATATTGGCTGTCATTGCCCGTCATTTGCTGCTAGTGCGGCCGTAATTATGTGCGCCAGAACGCACGTTAAAAATGCGCTCGTCTGACCCCAGCCTAAAACGTAAGGGTTACAAGTTCGGCTGAGATACCGTGAAAAAGGGATATCTCTATAATAGATGCAGCTGGCTAAAAGTCCAGGGTTGCGAGAAAACCCAAAATGGGGTTTAGAAAAAAGTTTGGAATATATGATACTCAATATTACACAAATGCAGTGTTAAAAGTGCTGTTAAACTCTATTTGTGGTGCAAATTCGCCATCTAGTGGCCAATTCTATGCATTCAGAGTCACAGTGCAAAAAATGCAAGCAAATAGTTTACGAACGAACACTGTACAGGGCTATTCAGAGAGGTGAAAACCTTGAGAATGACTGGAGAATCGAAAATTCTAGGTCAAAATAGTCAAATCAGAAAAATTCTCCCATGTATCTCACTTTCCAAATTGGCTATTTGGTCTAGATTGTTCTCTTCTCCTGCCAATTCTCAAGGTTTTCACCTCTCTCTGAATAGCCCTGGTAGTCAAACGTAAGTGCTGAGGGTTAGACAGAGATACCCTAAAAGAGGGATATTATTATTGTCATAATATATATAGCGCCAACAGTTTCCACAGCGCTTTATAATGACCAACGGGGAACGAGATAAACGGACATATAATGGAAACAAGAGGTGTAGAGGGCCCTGCTCATAGGAGCTTACAGTCTACAGGGATCTCTGTGATTGATGTTACTGCCTAAAAGTCCAGTGTAGTGAAGATACTCAAGTGGGGTTTACAGTTACAAGTACTTATATAGCGCCAAAAGATTCTGAAGCGCTTTACAATGGGGACGCACAGACAGGTGACATAATCAATAATAAAGAAAGGGAAAGTCTATACTTATGGCGCCACATGGTGGCTCTTTATGAGAGGCAATGCTATTTCTGGCAGCAGTGATAAACACAGCAGTATCAAGCAGCAAACAAAGTTGCATAAAGTGCAATATATAGCAATGGAAAAACAACAAATGTCATAAACAGTCCCTGTAAAATTAAGTTATAGCAGCAGTGTTAGATAGCAGCAAGACATAACATCAAGTGTATCCACTTGCAATCTTATATGTGCAAATGTGCAAAACTTGCAAGCTGATGTGCAAACTTTGCAAAATATGTGCAGCACAAACCGGTTTGTTTAAAAGTTCATCTGTGCAGTGTTTAGCAACTAGAGTAGTTGAGTCTATGGATAATGATACTACCAAATGACACTACACTTTTAGGCAGTAACATCAATCACAGAGATCCCTCTAGATTGTAAGCTCCTATGAGCAGGGCCCGCTACACCTCTTGTTTCCATCATATGTCTGTTTATCTCGTTCCCTTTGGTTATTGTAAAGCGCTGCGGAAACTGTTGGCGCTATATATAAACGATGACAATAATAATAATATCCCTCTTTTACTGTATTTCTGTCTAACCTGTAGCACTTACGTTTGACTACGTTTACCTAACAGGGTTTATAAACTATTTTCTTGCATCTTTTGCACTGTGACTCTGAATGCATAGAGTTGGCCACTAGATGGCGAATTTGCACCACAAATAGAGTTTAACAGCACTTTTAACACTGCATTTGTGTAATATTGAGTATCATATATTCCAAACTTTTTCTAAACCCCATTTTGGGTTTTCTCGCAACCCTGGACTTTTAGCCAGCTGCATCTATTATAGAGATATCCCTTTTTCACGGTATCTCAGCCGAACTTGTAACCCTTACGTTTTAATTAAGTTTGCTTAACAGTGTTTACAAAGTATTGTCTTGCATTTGATGCACTGTGACTCTGCGCACATAGAGGCGGCCACCAGAGGGCGTATCTGCACCACCAGTAGAATTCAACAGCACTTTGAATACGCAATATCGAGCAACCTATACTTTCATGCTGTAAACACTTTAACACCTGTACCTGTATTAATATTGGGATTAAATAACATCATTTTATTTTCCAGCATCATGTAATTGTTCGCCATAATGCTGCTTTTCCCTCTGGAAGAGAGAATGAGACTTGCATTGTCCTTCGTCCGAAAAAGGAATCATTGCTGTAACAAGTCCTGGGTTTATGTTTATTATTCTTATTTATTTATTTTATTTATTTATAAAGGATTTTACCAGGAAGGATACATTGAGATTTCTCTCGTTTTCAAGTATGTCCTGGGTTCAAGAACATTGAAGTGTTACAGTTACAGAAATACAAAGTAATACAATGCAAGATATTATTGGCCCCCTCCAGTCAGCTTCCTGTTCATTAGTAGACGCCACACGTGGGATATTTCCTGCAGGAAATCACATTACCGAGTCTCATTCAGAGTTTATACTGATATTCCATGCTCTATCCATACAGACCAGGAGTCAGCGACCTCGGCATGTTAGTTGTTTTTTGACTACATCTCCTTGATGCACAGCTACCTGTTAGGTTGGCTGAGCATTATGGGAGATGTAGTGCCAAAACATTTTTATGCGCACTGTTGCAGATCCCTGATACAGACCATGGCTCAATTTACCTGTAGACATGATGAGTTTGGAGAGTGATGTACCGAGGTTGGGTCAGCATTTAACCCCTTGGTGACCTTTACAGATGTACAAAGTGTGTAATATCATTTTTTGGATTCTTTTTATCCATAAAATGTAAATAATTGAAAAATCGCACTTGTTGCCAAATTACTAAAATGAGTTCAAAATGAATGAAATCACAAGTCTATCCACATGTTCAGCCCCCCTCCGCACCCTTTACTCTAATATGTCCACACCCCTGAAAATAATAAATACATTACAGTGTAGTGATACTTCTGGTCAAATGATCAAAAACAGTTAATATTCCTACTTTTCTGTTTTGTATCAATAGGTTTGGGTGCACTGGATGTGACCTGGCTCCTATTTTGTTGATGAAAAGCTGAGAATATTTCTACTGAAACACCATTTTTACATAATGTCTATATTTAAGGGTTAATCCAGGGCCTGAGGACAGAGTGAATGACAGTATTTAACAGAGGATTTGCATTCTCATACACAAAGAAGTGCTGCAGCTGCTACGGCTTCTGGTAATCTATATGATGGCAGGAATCCTGATTGGACAGAAATCCAGGTGAGTTCCCACACTTATTTATTTATTTATAATGTATTTTACCAGGAAGGATACATTGAGATTTCTCTCGTTTTCAAGTATGTCCTTTTCAGGACTTAACCCCTGTGTGCATGTGTGTGTATATATATATATATATGTGTGTGTATGTGTATCTAAATTTGTATAATTACAGTATAGCAATTGTAGTGATACCTTTTTTATTGAACTAACGTGACATTTAAAAGACAGGCTTTTGATAGTGTGACTCTCTTCTTCAGGTCTGAAAGCTATACTTATATGTCCCGGAAGGCTGTGTGAAACCTGTATAATATGTGTATACTGCCATCTAGTGGCACAACTAACATAACATTATTTACATTTATATAGAGATTCTACTGTGCTGTACAGTATTAACCCCTTCCCTACCACGATTATGTTCACTTGATCTTCAAAAGCTCCTTCATGGTAGATCTAACTCCATCCAGGCATATTTTTGAACAATACAAACCAGTATCGTTTTTTCTAAATGGGCTCCACAGATGTCCCAATAGTCCAGTTTCGCGGACATGACAGCTGATGCTGGAACTCTTTGAAATGCTTGGGCATCTCAGTCTCCTTCGGACGCTCTCGACAGTACTGGCTGCATTATCAAGGGATGCCTGCCAAATAATGTATACAGTAACAGTCTGTGAATGCAGAATAACAATATTACTTTGCATTTGAAATGTGAGTGTTTTTGTGTGTGTATGTGTGTGGTCTGATAGAGTATAATGTAATGTGGTTTTCCATAATACAAGTGTTTCCTGACAATAATTTTATAGAAAACCTCTTGGTAGTGATGTGATAATGTCTAGAATTAACTGAGAGGTGGCAAGCCAATTTCCCGTGGTACTGTGGTTGGTATTTTAATTAATCCGGCCGGGTCTCTCACAGGGCTGGCTTAAACAGGGCTAGCCCTGCCGGCTATGCAGGTCCTTCCTGAACAGCAAGCTCCTACTATCATACACATCGATCTGTGGAGACTAGGGATGAGCCGAATGCCCCGATTTCGGTTCGACTTCGAACTCGAACAAATTCAAAAGTTCGAACTCGAACACGATCCGAACTCAATGTAAGTCAATGGGACTCGAACGTTCGATTTTTAGAGTGCCCTCCAAGAGGGCATATATGTTATATATTTGCCATAAAATGTGTATGGGGGTCCGGGTAGTGCCCTGGGGGACAGGAAACAAGGACAAAAAGTTTATAAAAAAAGTTTTTTAAAGGAACAGTGAGTGTTCCATGAAATAAAGGTTAAGAATAAAAACGAACAGTTCCTTCAAATATCGTGCCTAGGAGGTCCCCATAACCTGCCCGTGAAGTGGCGCATTTGTAGGATGTATAGAAACATTTAAAAAGAAAAAAATGACATTCAAATGACGGTAAATGTTTTTCCTTTAATCTATTCATAAACAACTGCTTGGGGCGGCAGCCGGGATGAAAAGAGGAGACGTTTTAGGATACGCAGAACATGTTTAGTGATTTTTTTTTGGCTAAATTATGGTGAAACTTGTGCAGACTTTGGATGAAAGTAACAATAGGTGCTTTAAAATTGGGCCTTTAGCCCCTCTGTGTTATTGTGGAAGAGTGCAGGTTTGGACCCTGCGGTCAAATATTAAAATGATATGAATCTGGTACAGGCGTCAGTGCACCCAAATATTGTGCCTTTGGTGGCAGCAAGTGCCTTCACACCGTAAGTAACCCCTCTGTGGTATTGTGGAAGAGTGCAGGGTTGGACCCTGCGGCCAAATATTAAAATGATTTGAATCTGTTACAGGCGTCATTGCACCCAAATATTTTGCCTTTGGTGGCAGTAAGTGCCTTCACACCGTAATGCCTCTGTGGTATTGTGGAAGAGAGCAGGGGTGGACCCTGCCGTCAAATATTACAATGGAATGGATCTGGTACACGCGTCAGTGGCAGTGCACCCAAATATTACTACGCTATACTGTATGGCAGGATGGAAGCGCACCAGCAGTAACAAGCAGCGGAATATACCAGACAGGGGCACAGAGCGAGAGTAGTTGTTATAACAAAACCAGCTCAAAAACGTTTAGGCACTAGTACTGCGCTACTGTATATGGTGAGAATTGGTGCACACCAGTCCCGGCGGCTCTGCGTCATCACGCCGCGCCCTGCCCCCTGATCACTCACAGCTGCGCCAGGTACCGCCGGAGCACCTGGCTTTTGGCCAGCTGGCGGCACCATGCGTCCAGGGCCCCCCCGATCGCCACCCGGGGCCCTGGATGTCACAATATTACAATCCAAATGCAAACGGGTTAAGTAACCAAATTTGTAAGAAGAATAATTAATGCAACATATTAATCCTCACACTGCCGGGCAGCCCCTTAAGGTCCGGTTCACACCTAAGTGTTTTGCAGCGCGTTCCTGCACGCTGTAAAACGCATAAACAGGGAAATCCCATTATTTGCTATGGGACCCGTTCATACCTGGGCGTTTTACAGCGCGCAGGAACGCACTGTAAAACGTCCTACGCCCAAAGAAGTACAGGAGCTTCTTTGGGGTGTATTTTAGCGTGTTCACTTTGCAGTCTATGGCCGTGAACGCGCTGCAATGCGCGTTCGCATGTTTTTTACATTTGCGGAACACGCGCGTTAAAAAACACGCGTATTGCGCGCGTAAAAAAACGCAGGTGTGAACCCAGCTTTACAGTATAATTAATGCAGCATATGATTCCGCACACTGCCGGGCAGCACCTCTACAGTTTGTGGATCCAGGAATCAGGTGAGTATTAGAAAGAAAAAAAAAATGTTTTATCTTATGTTGCTGGGGACATTTAAAAATGTCCTCGGATTTTATTTGTTTTAAAAATGTGTCACCTTACCTTAGCCTGGTGGTCAGTGGGGGCTCCCTGGATCCTGGTTGTGGGGAAGGGGGGTCTGCCGTGGCTCCCTCGCTGGAGTCCCTGCGCCACCTCTCTGCCACATGCACCCGGTTGGCCAGCCCGTACAGTCGCAGCTCTGTCATCCTGCGGCCGCATGCTCCTCAAGGGGTCCTTGGGAGGGAGGCTCCGGTGGGCTGCCCTCTACAGTGCCTGATTAGAGGGCCTCGTCTGCCTCATGTTTTAGCAACAAGAATGTTTTATCCCATAGGCTTCAATGTTAAAAAATATTCCTGTTTTAATTCAATATCTAATAAACCATTGTGTATAATATTCTGCAGTAAAGCGTCTCTTTATTTTTAGATTTTTTAGGATTTTTAAGCATTTTTTTAAAAAAAAAGCTATTTTTTTTTCGAACTTTTGGCGAACATCCCAAAAAGTTTGAAATTCACGAACCTTCGAACGGCCAATGGTCGAATCGAACTCCGAACCGAACAGCTCTTCCCTAGTGGAGACCAGTGCCACTCCCTTTTTCCCGTCAGACCACCAGACCTTGGCGTGGCAGGAGTGCCCGTGGGGGCTGAGGATCCGTGGGGGCTGAGGTGTACCTGAAATAGGCCAGACGGTATACACAAGCCCAAAACGATCAGTGTTAGAATGGTCAGGAGTAGCCAAAACGGTACACAAGGGGTATCTATCATACAATCCAAAATTGATCAGTTAGAGTGGTCAAGGAATAGCCAAGGACTGGTACACGGGGGTGGTTCTCATACAAGCCAAGTAATTACCGAGACTGAAAATCAGCCAATTAGTGAATCTCCAGGAGACACTCAACACTGAGGGAAGCAAAGTCTGCGACAGCGCGATGAGCCGGATCGCGCTGTCTGCATTTAAACCCGGCAGGCCTGCGCCCCGCCTTCTGGACACCTCTGCGAGCTCCGGAAGCCGGCACAACTCCTGGCACCCGGCTTGTCGATGGTGCCGCCGGGCCCCCTCTGAGCCCCAGACGTGACACTTCTTGTCAGTACCCATTCACCTGAATCACCACAATTTCCTCCAATTCAGGTGGCAAAACCGTTTCTGGTAGTTCACTTGTCTCCCGTTCGGTCTCTCCTCAACTCTGTGATGTTTCACAAAACTGGTGAAACCCATGGTTACCTTTTTCCGCTTGACGGGGATTCGTCTAATTGTATATTTGGACGACATCCTTCTGATGTTGCATTCAAGGGATCTCGCCAACATATTCCTTAGTGCTGTACAATTGGAGAGACTTGCGACTACACCAGCTCGCTTTCACTATCGGGCCCGCCAATTCCTGAAGGCCCATTTCCTCTGAGCGGGTTTGGAATATGCGGATGTGATTCATCTCTCTGATGAGGCACATGGGAATCTCACCTGGTGGTTGACTCACATGTCAGCGTGGAACGGAAAACTCATACTTTATCCTCAACCAACTCTGATCATAGCCAGCAGTCTAGGATGGATAGCTCACTGCGACAGCTTGGAGACGGTAGGACGATGGTCCCCGCAGGAGGCCGTAGTCCACATCAACTCACTGGAGTTGCTAGTGGACCTGTTCGCGATACGCTGTGTTACCAAGGAATCTACTCACCGCAACATTCTCTTATGCGTGGACAACTTCCCAAAACCTCAAAGCCATGGGGGGCCCTCAAATTACGAATCCATAACCCACATGACATCAAAATACTGGGATCATTGCCTTCAGACTAGAATGTGGATGCAAGCTTAATTCATTCCTGAACTGTCCAATATGGTGGCAGATTGGAACTCCAGACATCTGACGAATTCGGGAGATTGGCGAATTCCGTCATCAGTGTTCTCCGAGATCATGGCTCTGTGGGGTCCTCTTCAGTGGGACTTGTTTGGGTCTAGGCTGAACACATGTCTGCAGAATTTCTTTAGTTGGCATCCGGACCCGGATGTTCTGGACACAGAAGCTTTATTCCAGAATTGGTCCGGAGACCAAAATTATGCATTTTTCCCGTTCGTGCTCATCGTGAGGACCATCTTACACGATCAGGATCAGATGGCGACATTTGTCCTTTTGACGTCTTACTGGCTCAGCCAACCATTGTTTCCGTCTCTACTAGAGCTGATGATCGATTTCCCCAGAATGCACCCTCGCTGTCTGGATCTTCTCAGGGATTCGGACAACAATCCCCACCGTCTCTTGTTGGACGGCCAGCTGGAAATGCTGGCTTGGTTGATTTCTGCTTCTCCTGGCAGAGCCAGAGAATTTCGGACAGGACTGGAGAATTGTTATTACAAGCATGGGCCCCCCCCCGGGTACAAGGGGTGCCTATAAATCTGCCTGGGACCGATGGGCTGCTTGGTGAATGGGAAGGCATCAAGATCCATTTTCGGCTTCTGTGACTTCTGTTCTGGATTTTTTAACTTCCGTATCTGACTCTGGTTTATCATCTGGTGTATCTGACATATGGTGAATCGGTCCTTGAATTTTCATCGCTCATCAATATTGACATGTCATGTTGGGTTTGCAGAGTATGGTAGCTGGTCAGCATCTGTTAGTATGTCGGTTGTTGCGTGGGGTACGTTTTCCTTGACCCCCACGGCTGAGGCGAATGTCTACCTGGGTCATTTCCTTAGTTTTCCTGGCTGGATAATGGCGGCTTATTCTTACAACAGTTGTCAGCAAAATTGGTCATGTTATTTTCTTTACTTTCGTTCAAGCGTGTATTATCTGCGCTGCGGAATATGCTGGCGCTTTATAAATAAAGAATAATAATAATAATAATAAAAGGCAATTGTTGCTGGGTGATTCTATCATAAGAGGTGTTGAGCTGGAGAGTAGTGGTTTGGTGAGATGTCTTCCTGGGGCTACTGCTCATAGAGACAAGAGACGTATTGTCAATATTGTCAAATAAGCAAAGCAACAAGGGGAAGTGGACGTTCTAGTCCATCTAGGGACAAATGACTTGGCTAGCAATGAGGTTTCTGAGATTAAGGAAGATTTTTGTGTTCTTGGAGGTGAAATACAGCAGATTGCGTCCACTGTGTCATTCTCTGAAGTTTTGCCTGTGCATAACATTCAAGATAGGCAGATGCGCAATAGGGAATTCAATTTGTGGCTTCGGAATGGTGTCGGGAGCAAGGATTTGGCTTTGTGTCCCATGATAGCTCTAATTGGAGCAGAAAGGAACTGTATAAAAAAGATGGTTTGCATCTTACTCATAGGGGAACATATGTTCTCAGAGAGAAGTTCAAAGGTTTCGCAAAGAAATATTTAAACTAGGAGGGGGGGACAAAACGGTAAAAAACAATCTGCCCGATTGTCCCCAAAACTAAATCGGAGGGTGCAAGCAACATGCGAGGTAAAAAATGACAAGCTCAGAGTCGTGTCTACAAATGCTCGCAGTTTAGTCAATAAAATCAATGAACTAGAGCAATGATGGCAGCTGAAAAAGTAGATTTAGTGGCGGTTACTGAGACATGGTTCAGTGAGAAAAATAACTGGACATAACAATACCGGTGTACTCTTTATATAGAAAAGACAGAGAAGGTAGGAAAGGAGGAGGAGTGGCCCTGTATGTGAAAAACAACATAAAAACGAACCAAATAAAAGTGAGCGAGGTGAACATAGAGTCAGTTTGGGTTACGCTAACATTTGGCAATCATACAGTAGCTCGTGTAGGTGTGATCTATAGACCCCCTGGACAAGCAGAAGAACTAGATAATCTGCTGGTTGAGGAAATAGCCAAAATGGCAATGAAGGGGGAGGTTATTATCATGGGGGACTTTAATCTTCCTGATGTGAACTGGAAAACCAAAACAGCTGGGTGCACCAGGAGTACAAATATTCTAAACTCCCTACTGGGATTATCTCTAACACAAGTAGTTGAGGAGCCGACCCGTAAAGAGGCCATATTGGATTTAATACTCACAAATGGAGGTTTGGTAACGGACGTTGTTGTAGGTGAAAATTTGGGATCTAGTGATCACCAGTCAGTATGGTTTAATATAACAACAGGGATGGAGCCGCACCACACAAGAACGAAAGTTTTAGACTTTAAAAAAACTGATTTTTCTAAAATGAGATTTTGTGTGAATGAGTCATTATCAGACTGGAGGAGTTTAAAGGGAGTCCAGGAGAAATGGGATTATTTAAAGGAAGCATTATTGAAGGCCACAGGAAATTGCATTCAGCTTGTTAGCAAAAACAAAAAAGGGAGAAACCACTGTGGTACTCTGCAGAAGTGGCCAAAATAGTGAAGAACAAAAAGATAGCATTCAATAATTATAAAAAAAACTCCGAGTGAAGAAGATAGGCAAACCTATAAAATTAGGCAGAAAGAGGCAAAGCAATTTATAAGAGCTTCCAAAGCACACGCAGAAGAGAAAATAGCTCAGTCAGTAAAAAAGGGGGACAAAACATTTTTTAGATACATAAACGAGAAAAGAAAAGTAAAACAAGGATTAGTTAGATTAAAAACAAAGGAAGGAAGGTATGTAGAAGAGGATAAAAGTCTCGCTGACTGCCTCAATGAATATTTTTGTTCAGTCTTTGCAGAAGAAAAGGAAGGAAAGGGACCTCAGTTAGGAGAGAACACTAAAGAGACATTTACATATCAGTTTGCAGAGGAGGAGGTTCTACAGCAGCTGTCTAAAGTAAAGACAAATAAGTCAATGGGGCCTGATGGGATCCACCCTAAATTATTAAAAGAGCTCAGTGATGTAATAGCAAAACCATTAACAGATTTATTTAACCAATCCTTGTTAACGGGAGTCGTCCCAGAAGACTGGAAATTAGCAAATGTTGTGCCCATTTACAAGAAGGGTAGTAGGGAGGAATCGGGGAACTATAGGCCAGTTAGTCTTACGTCAGTAGTGGGGAAATTAATGGAAACCATGTTAAAGGAAAGGATTGTTGAACATCTAAAAACACATAGATTACAGGATCAGAAACAACATGGGTTTACCTCAGGGAGATCATGCCAAACTAATCTTATTGATTTTTTTGATTGGGTAACAAAAATAATAGACACAGGTGGTGCAGTAGACATTGCTTATTTAGATTTCAGTAAGGCTTTTGATACTGTTCCGCATAGAAGGCTTATCAATAAATTGCAATCTTTGAGCTTGGATTCCAATATTGTTGAATGGATTAGGCAGTGGCTGAGTGACAGACAACAGAGGGTTGTGGTAAATGGAGTTTATTCGGCGCAAGGTCTTGTTACCAGTGGGGTACCTCAGGGGTCAGTACTTGGACCCATTCTCTTTAATATTTTTATTAGTGATATTGCAGAAGGTATTAATGGAAAAGTATGTCTTTTTGCTGATGACACAAAGATTTGCAACAGGGTTGACGTTCCTGGAGGGATCAGCCAAATGACAAATGATTTAGGTAAACTAAAAAAATGGTCGGAGTTGTGGCAATTGAGTTTTAATGTGGATAAGTGCAAGATAATGCACCTGGGACGTAAAAACCCAAGGGCTGAATATAGAATATTTGATACAGTCCTAACCTCAACATCTGAGGGTTGGGATTTAGGGGTTATTATTTCAGAGGATCTAAGGGTAAGTAGTCAATGTAATAGAGCAGCAGGAAATGCTAGCAGAATGCTTGGTTGTGTAGGGAGAGGTATTAGCAGTAGGAAAAGGGAAGTGCTCATGCCACTGTACAGAGCACTGGTGAGACCTCACTTGGAGTACTGTGTGCAGTACTGGAGACCGTATCTCCAGAAGGATATAGACATCTTAGAGAGAGTTCAGAGAAGGGCTACTAAAATGGTGTACGGCTTGAAGGAGAAAAGTTACCAGGAAAGGCTTAATGATCTTAACATGTACAGCTTGGAAAAAAGACGAGACAGAGGAGATATGATAGAAACATTTAAATACGTAAAGGGAATCCACAAGGTAGAGGAAGGGAGTATATTTAAAAGGAAACAAAATAGCAAAACAAGAGGACATAGTCTTAGATTAGAGGGGCAAAGGTTTAAAAGTAACATCAGGAAGCATTATTTTACTGAGAGGGTGGTGGATACCTGGAACAGCCTTCCAGTAGAAGTGGTAGAGGCCAAAACAGTAATTGAATTTAAGCAAGCATGGGATAGGCATAAGGCTATCCTAAACAAAAGATAAATCCAGGTAAAGTATCCATGTAATTGGGCAGACTAGATGGGCCGAAAGGTTCTTATCTGCCGACATTTTTCTATGTTTCCATGTTTCTATCTGTCTGCAGCACATTTTCTGCATCTTCCTGTATGCTGATAATGCAGACCCCATGTAAGCAGATCTCACCATTTTATTATCTGTCTGCAGCACATTTAGTGACACAAAGGCCATTTCTGCCTGTATGCTGATAATTCAGCCCCCGTGTGACACTGTTCCAGATAAGGGATGACATCTAGAGTTTACAACCTTTCATCCCAGCAATATTTCTGTAAGGGAAAAAAACAATACATGAAATATTAAAATTAAGCAAATTTACATTAGTTTAATCTGTGTGTTATATGGTCTTGCGCCGAGTGGAGATGGATTATCAAATTCTGTCACATTTGTTGGATTACTTTAATCTTTTAACTATGTCAGAACAATAATCTCTGGGAAAAATTATCATTTCCCTTCTACTTAAAGGGACATGTAGCTCCAGAATTTTTTTTTAAATTGATAGTTAAACAGTTTTATAGCAATAGACAAAATAGAATAAATTAATAAAAGTTTTAAGAATATGTAATTTTTTTTATTTTATTGCTTTAAACTCTGTAATTTCATCTTCTCTGGCCATGCCCCTCAGCTAGGGGTGTTTCTTCAGCTCCTACTTCCTGTATATTCCCTGCCTTCTCCCCACCCACTACTCCACCCATCAAAGCGTCACATGAACTAGCACAAACTGTGAATCGTTTGTTAAAAGCCTCGATACCTACGTTGGGGCTTTCACGGCACTAGACAAGGCCGGAACCTCAATTAAAAAGCTTTTCCCTGGCTGGGTCTCTCACGGGGCTGGAATAATCAGGGCTAGCCCTGCCGGCTATTCGGGTCCTTCCTGAACAGCAAACTCCTACTATCATCCACAGCGATCTGCGGAGTGGAATTACGGCTGACCGAGTTCCTCAGTTCTTCCCCCTGAAGATTCTTCAGTCACCCGTTTGGATTTGGTTCTTGTTTTTTCATTTGGACTTTCTATTTTTGCAAGAAAGAGGAGTTTCTGTCCTCAGGGCGGGACTATATGACATACTGGGGAGGGGACAAACTATTCCTTGGATGGTCACCTGTTGTGGGGGAAGTTTGTTTTTTTCATAAATGTTAGTCTTTTCATTGCTGCTGAGAGGAGATTAAAGGAAGAGAAGGCAAATACTCGCCTCGGAGTCTTTATTAAAATCAAAACTTTCCATCACGAAATAGGCAAATTTTACAATTAACTATTCATCCATATTTCAAGCAAACGTTATATTATATTTTGTCAAAAAGCACTTGTTAGTGAAGGTTTTAAAAAGTGCAGGTTTTTTTAACCCTGTTCGACGGTCGAGTGGCTTTTTTCAGCTGCGTTCAGTGGTCAGCGACTTTGTTCAGCCGGTTTATCGGCGGCGTTCAGCGGATCTGATCGACCCACTTTTGGGACCCTGCGGTTAATGCTGAATTCACCGCAGGGTCGGCAAATTGATCTCGATGAAGGGCGCTGAACGAGAGAGCACCGAAATTTCAGTGCTCTCTGAATAACCCCTAAGTGTTAACGACAAGTTCCTTTTTGATTTTAATACGCCCTCACTCGAGGAGTATGTGGTTTTCATGCTGTCACTGTACCTCTCACATTGGATGACCTGAAACGGCATTTCCTGTGAGTCACCACTAACCTGATGAGTGGTTGAGCATCATGGGAGGTGTAGTTCCAAAACATCTTGAGGGCCAAGTTTGCTGATCCATGATCTAGATCCTTCTGGAATTGAACGCTGTTACTCTGATGTTCTGCCAGATTTAACACTCACACTCCACACTTACTCAAATTCCTTTATTATGTGATAATTGTTACCACGTCCTGGGCCTTTGGGATTAACAAACAGTAAGGGCTTTAAATCTAAACGTAAAGTCATCCTTTTAATCCATTTTCTAGATTTTATTAAATAATGTAAAGCTTACATTCATGTGACAGGCTCACGATAAATATAAATAATTGGAGGTTTTTTTATCATGACAGTGCGGCACTGTAATGTCTATGTGTGTCTTATCATTTCATATAAATAACTGTATATATATCTGTAAAAATACACCAGGACTACTTTAATGTGAATCCTGTTTCTTAAAGGCTGGGAGCTAGGGGGGCATAGCTCATAGAATAATCATTTGGAGACGTTCACCTTTCTGTAAAACACAAACCTCTCAGCTATAAAACATACATTGAAGTGTGAAGACAAAACCACACGCATGTGACCCTCGTGCATAAATAATGCAGTATGAGATGTTAATCCAAAAATCTGTGGTGCAGTTATATGGGGGTCCAGCAGGGGGAGACAGCTCTCCCTCTCGTGCTTATTATTTGTTTTGAGAAAGTATTTTACCAGGAAGGATACATTGAGATTTCTCTCTTTTTCAAGTATGTCCTGGATGGCGAGTGTGTACCGTTAGGGGACTTGACCAAGGACACTTACTGTGCTGCTGCCATCTATTACAGAAAGAAAAGCACCGGAATATACTGTCTCGTCATGACACATGATAAACGGAGCGAGAAGAGAGGACCCCGTAATGTGGGTGATGTCCATCTTCTGCTCCCGTGGTTGGATCACCAAGCTGTTGGGTTTACGCAGAGCCTCCTGGGTACTCTCCTCCTCTGAAACCTTTTATTACTGTGGCGGTAAATCTGTGAATTTCTACTGTATATATAGAGTCAAGAATGCTATGTGTAAAGGAACCTCGCCAAATAATCATGTGTGGTGCATCTGCCCCCCTCCCGCCGATCATAGATAACCCGTCACATATCTAGACACCTCACAAATTCACATTTAGCACGGCGGCTCCTTTTCCATCCGTTTTGCTCACTGAACTGTCAAGTACAACAGGCATACATCCACCGCTACAGACTCTGGAGAGCAGTCACTGCACAGAGCAGGAGTAAGAGGCCAAGAAGACGTGGCGCCTCGACCCCTCTGCTGAATATATGTAAGGTCCCTGGCTCTGGGTGGAAGTCTCTGGCATCTTCCAGCGCGTGGTAGGCCGCACTCGTCAAATTAGCATCTCCAGACACCACCAAGTCAAACACACAAGACTGAAAATACACGTCCTCTACAGGCAACTTCTCCCTGCACAGCGACTTGGCTGTTTCCCAGCTCTTGGGGCCCAGGTGGCCGATGTCCTTAGTCCTGGACAACCACTGACTTGCTGGGCAACCTCCCACGCACAGCTGCAAGTCTTGTTCTTCGAGGAAAGCTTGTGAAATCTCCTCGGCTATGCGCAGGGAGAAGGATAGTTGGTTGGCAAGTTGGCGCACCCGGATTGTGGTGCCAATGTAAGAGGCTTGGATCTCAATGTAGCTCCCTGGCTCCCGCTCGTGGACTGTGAGGCTCTTTCCTCCCACCCTCCGTCCTCCATTGACTGAGCCGTCATCAAAGGCTGCTGGCAAGTTCCCCACCTCAGCCTGATAGACCTTCGGCTCGATGCACTGCTTCATGTTTTTGAAGATGATGGTGAGCTATGAAAATAATATTGGCACCATTACAAGCAGCGTACAGATGTCTCCATAACTAGGTTTAGATCATGAATAAAGGAATTCTTTGCAAGATGAACCCGCTCCAAAAGCTTGTTCTACTTAAAAACACACGGAGGAACACTCGCTGTAAATCTGATATATTTCAGTATACTATAGATACATATGTCTAGGCTGCGCACCTGCAGATTAATATTCATAGATTGCATAGGCCAACAAAGGCTGGAGCCAACAACAAATAAACATATCTATAAAATGCAGGCTTATTCCCACTACACGGGCCGCCGAGCTGGCAATTAAAGGGACATTCCCAGCTTGGAAAATAATACATATAATGCATTAAATAACCCGGGGAGAGCAGAGAAAAGGATGTTAAATAGAAAAAAAGGAGCTGGAAAAGGAGGCTGGGTAGCATGGATCAAGGGGGACTGGAAAGGAGGCTGGGGAGCATGGATCACGGGGGACTGGGAAGGAGGCTGGGGAGCATGGATCACGGGGGACTGGGAAGGAGGCTGGGGGTGCATGGATCAAGGGGGACTGGGAAGGAGGCTGGGGTAGCATGGATCAAGGGGGACTGGGAAGGAGGCTGGGGGAGCATGGATCAAGAGGGACTGGGAAGGAGGCTGGGGGAGCATGGATCAAGGGGGACTAGGATGGAGACTGGGGGAGCATGGATAAACAGACAATAAGAAAGGAGGTCAGTGGAGCATGGATGGAGCAAGACTGGGAAGGAGGCCAATGGAGCATGAATGGAGGGGGACTGGGAATCATGCTGGGGGAGCGTAGATGGAGTGGAACTGGTAAAGGATGCTGGTGGGCATGGATGGAGGGGGACAGGATAAAGAGGCCGTGGGAGCATGGATGAGTGGGACTGGTAAAGGAGGCTGTGAGGCAGGGATAGAGGGAAACTGGGAAAGGAGGTCAGGGGAGCATAGATGGACACTGGATAAGGAAGCTGGGGGTGTATGGATGGAGGGGGACTGGGTTGGGTGGGATGAAGAAGGAGGAGGCATTCTGAGGGCATCATGCATCCGAGGCTTTACCTCATGCTCTCACCTTGCTCATTACTGTGGCATTGGACATACTGGTAAACGGGGAGGCCGTTGCTTGGATGAACAGATAATCGTTATCCAGGAGAGGCCAGGAACCATTTACTCTGCACGTCTGGAAGTCGCCGCTAAGAGTGCGTAAATGGGGGTCTCCAAAAACCCCACAGTGCAAGTACTTTGGAATCTTGCCATGTTTTTCTCTGAAGACCCTCTCGTAGTCACAGGCCTGTTTGGCAGGGTTTTCGGGGAGCTGCTGCGGGGGCTGCCGTCTGGGAGGTGTGGTCTGGCCTTCTTTGGAGCAGTTGTGTTGGATCATGAGGTCCTCGATGATGTGCACTGCGGAGTGATAGACCAAGTCACCCCGACACGTCCTGGCCGTGTTTCTGGTGCACTGGGAATAGGATCGCAGGGCGTTGCAGTACACGGCATTCTTGTTGGAGACCCTCAGGTTCTGTGTGGCCGACAGATACTCCGCATTGCATTTCACAATCTTACATTGAGCGTGCACTGGGGGGAGAGTAAAGAAAGTCCAGATTATCGTGATAATATCTGGAGGAAAATCTTCGCTGGTCTTTTCTGTGCAATAAATGAACATTTACAGGGTTATTCGAAGAGAATCGAAAAGTCACTGCACGTTCGGTGACTTTTTGTTCTCTTCAATTCGGTTTGTTTTGCCGATCCCATTTCGGTGACCCTGCGGTCTATTCAGCAAGCGGTCCCCGAATTGCAGGGAAAGGCTGCCGCAAACCCGCCAAAAACTCACCGCAAAACCCGGCGAAGGCACACTGAAAACCCGCAAAAACGTCTGGATTAACCTGCCGAAAACCACGGAAAAACCCGAGCAGGAGCCGATCACACGCAGCGCAGCCGCCGGAAAAACCCAACACCACAGACGAATGGAGTGAATAAATCAAAAAAACTGTTTGCTTGAATGTTTGTAAAGTGAAACGCTGTTTGCAAAGAAACTACTGAGCGAAAATGTCTGAAATTTACATATAATCCAATGAATGAGAATAAAGAGGGCTGTTACAGAAAAAATAAAAAACGTTTTAAAAAAATCAGATTTTTTTTAACACAAATCCCGAAAAATGCTTAAAATATCCTAAAAAAATCTAGAAATAAAGAGACTCTTTACTGCAGAATTTTATAATGAAAGGTTTATTAGATATTGAATTAAAACGGGAATATTTTTAATAGGGATGCACCGATACCACTTTTTTAAGACAGAGTACGAGTACCGATACTTTTTAAAAGTACTCACCGATACCGAGTACCGATACTTTTCTTTAATGTCACGTGACGCTTTCCAATAAGAACAGACCATATAAAAATGTCCCCAGCTCACATGTATATATCCCCCCCGATATATATATATTCATACTGCCCCAGCTCACACATGGATATTGCCCCCAGCTCATGGATATGCCCCCCAGCTCACACATGGGTATGCCCCCCAGCTCACACATGGGTATGCCCCCCCCAGCTCATGGATATGCCCCCACAGCTCACACATGGATATGCCCTCCCAGCTCATGGATATGCCCCCCCAGCTCACACATGGGTATGCCCCCCAGCTCACACATGGGTATGCCCCCCCAGCTCATGGATATGCCCCACAGCTCACACATGGGTATGCCCCCCCAGCTCATGGATATGCCCCACAGCTCACGCATGGGTATGCCCCCACAGCTCACACATGGGTATGCCCCCCCAGCTCACACATGGGTATGCCCCCCAGCTCATGGATATGCCCCCAGCTCACACATGGGTATGCCCCCCCAGCTCACACATGGGTATGCCCCCACAGCTCACACATGGGTATGCCCCCCAGCTCACACATGGGTATGCCCCCACAGCTCACACATGGGTATGCCCCCCCAGCTCATGGATATGCCCCCCCAGCTCACACATGGGTATGCCCCCAGCTCACACATGGGTATGCCCCCACAGCTCCACACATGGGTATGCCCCCCCAGCTCACACATGGGTATGCCCCCCAGCTCATGGATATGCCCCCCAGCTCACACATGGGTATGCCCCCCAGCTCATGGATATGCCCCCACAGCTCACTCATGGGTATGCCCCCCAGCTCATGGATCCCCCCCGCGACGATACTTACCTTCCTGAGCGACGCCGGGAATGTCTCCACGCGTGCGCTCGTTGGAAGGACCCCAGCCGCGACCACGTGGGACCATGTGATCGCGGCTGGGGTCTTCCAACGAGCGCGCGCGCGGAAACTTTCCCGGCGTCGCTAGGAAGGTAAGTATCATCGCGGAGAGCAGCTGCAGGGCCTGTCCGAATGCTCTATCAGCATTCGGACAGGCCCTGCAGCTGCTCACTGTGTTTATACTTACCTTCCTGGGCGACGCCGGCAAAGATTCCGCGCGCGCACTTCGTTGGAAGGACCCCAGCCGCGATCACATGGTCCCACGTGGTCGCGGCTGGGGTCCTTCCAACGAGCGCACGCGCGGAGACATTCCCGGCGTTGCCCAGGAAGGTAAGTATCGTCGTGAGAGAGCTCCAGGGGCGGCTGTCCGAATGCCGATAGAGCATTCGGACAGCCGCCGCAGCCCCTTGGATGCCGGCAAGCCGGCTCAATGCCGGCTTCCGGTATCGGGAAAAAATATCGGGGGTACTGCACGAGTACCAAGTACTCCTGCAGTACCCAGTATCGGCCCGATACCGATACTAGTATCGGCCCGATACCGATACTAGTATCGGTATGGTGCAACCCTAATTTTTAACATTGAAGCCTATGGGATTCTCCTGAATAAATCTGACGCATGAAACCACCGAATGGCAGGGCAATTCGGCAACATTTCACTGCTGGGTTTTGCTCTATGAATAGCTGAAGCATTGCTCTATGGGGATTCACTGCCGCCGAACAGGCACCGTATGTGCAGGCAATTCGTCAGGATTTGGTGAATTGCCTGCTCTCTGGATAGCCGAATGGCCAAGAAAGGTAGCCATACCCTGATTTCCAGCGTTCGGGTCCCTTTCAGCAGCCATTCGGATCTCTTTGAATAACCCTGTTAATGTTTACCCTAACTGCGGGAGTTTCCTCGTATCAAACCTTAACGTATCACTAATGATAGCAACATGGATAAAGGTAATATTTGTAGCAGTCTTACAGTTTAAAGGGGGTAACCATGGCGATAGAAATAATTTGCTGAAGTTTGTGGCTTCCAGAGCAGAAAGAGTACCAGATAAAACCTAGCTTTTATTTATTATTATTATTATTATTTATCTTTACAAATAAAACGGATCTTATGAAAGGTGATAGAAAACAATGCAAATGAAAGAGAAAGAAAAGGTGCCAAATAAATGGTAGATTCATCATTAACAGGGGCATTCTTACAAGACTTGGGGCCCCTGGGGAATAGGAGATCATGGGTCCTCCTCATCGTGAGGTTCTGGCATTCAAGGGCTCCTCTGCTTGACCTCCACATTCAGGAGCTCATTGCCAGAGTTGGGCCCACCTTATGGAGGCAAGCACTTGCAGTCATTTCAGTGGATTGTAAAGGGCAGCGCGGCCCAGGGCCCCACCAGACCTCTCAATCCTCCTGCATTCGCACCACTCCTCTGCATGTCTCTTTACTGTCTCTTTACTGTTAAACAGCAGCCGGCATTAAACTTGGCTGCTGATACTATTTCCCCATGATTTTACCTGCCATGTTGCAAAGCTCTGCTGAAAGGACAGGTCTGACCAAGCCTTTGGGGGACCTGATGGGGCGCCCTCCTCTGCCAGGGCTCTTAGGCAGCGCCCTATTGCCCTAATGGTCAGTCCAGCCCGATCATTACTCATAAACTAAAGAGTATGAGTAAAATCCGACTAGGGAAACAGACACTGAGTGGATTAACGTCTGCGTTCTGCCACTAAAGAAACGATGCAGGTAATACAGAGTATATACTTAGCAAGTAGCCATAAAAATATCTGTATTCCTATGGTAAAGCCAGAAATCAATCTTCAGGGTCTGCAAAGACTATACTAAATGTGGCATACAAGAAGGAGCGTGGTTTGGGGTAAAGATCAATTGTCTGGAGAGAAATAAGACCTGGCAACCCTAGTATGTGAACACACACAGGGCTAGCGCTAATACCCTGTGCACAAGGCAAGGAAACTACATATTAGTCCCAAATGCCACTATAATCTGTTCGTCCATTGTCCGACGCCTTACCTTGCTCGCAGATGATGAGCAGGAGCATGGTTTTAAACAGGACGTTATCGTAGCATGCTGAGAAGCTTCGCCTGGTGACGGGTTCACCCATTCCAGTCCATTCACATCACACGGTATGTTCACGTCATCACAGATTGTCCTGCTGCACAAAAAGACACACAATAATAAATCCCAATAAAGCTGCCAGAACTCCTCTTTGTCCTGAATTCCAGGTCTAAAGTCTACCTGTAGCCAGCTTACTGACACACCATGCAGCGTCTGCTCAACTGGGAGCTCGTTCCATGCATCCACTACCTCTCCTTTACACCTGTACCTGAGCCAAGCTCTTTGTCAGAATCGCTTTGTGTTATGACATAAAAGGTATTGATCTGTAGGATCCGCGTGCATGAAGCCCTTCATAGGGAGATTCTGGTTTCCATACTGGTTTTAGAAATAAGTTCTTTCTTTCGTGAGCTTTTTCTGCTCTCGCTTTGTGTATTCGGATCCGTTTCTGGTGCAGTTTGTTTGTTTTTTCATGTCATAATGTATCTACTTTATATAATTGTTTTTGAGAAGTGCAAAAACAAGATACAATGGAAAACGATGCGAATGCGCAGGCTCTTTGTCACGTCGTGAATTGTACATATAGCAGCCTTTTGTATTCAGGCATGCAGGGAAACAGTTGTTGTTTTCACACTACGTTGTTTTTTGTTTTTAAATTTTTTGAGCTGCCATTAAACTAGGGCTGAAACAACTAATCGATTAATCGACAACTAATCAATAATTAAAATAGTTGTCAACTAATTTCTTTATTGATTAATCGGCTGTCGATTAATAGATTTGTAAACAGCACACACTGTTTAGAGTCAGATTGTGTTAAATGTTATAACCTCGGATCCCGCTTCATCCTGTGCCACCACCTCAACCTGCTGGACTGGAGTTGCCATTCTCTCCCTTTGGTACATTCCCTTCCCACAAACTCCCTCCCACACTAAGGTCCGGTCTTTTGCCCAAACCCACTCTCTCTCATGCTTGGGTCAAGTCCTTTGCCCAAACTCACTTCCTTCCACCTCCGGACCGTCCTCCCACACATGTTGTTCATGACATTATTGTAAAAGGACACTCTAATAAGCTAAAGTGGTCAGGCAGCGTGGAGTGCCCCCTTTTCACCCTGATTTCGTGCTGACATCATCATGTCCGAGCACTTGACGCAGCGCTCATTTGGGGAGAATGCAGGCATGGGATTAAGATGCGAACGCAGCATCCATCGCTGTCATCGCTGTCACCAGAAGCTCATGTACCTTATGTGTGAAATATATGCAATTTACCTATGTTTTTCTTTTATCCGATGAATCGATTAATCGAAAAAATAATCGTTGATTTATTAATAATAAATATGAAAATAATCGTTAGTTGCAGTCCTACATTAAACTAAATATAAACTATCGGGTTTTAAAAAGCGTAAGTGATAAAGCTTTGCTATCCCCTGGTCGCTAAGGGGTTAAAGTAAGTCTATCACTTTGTACAACTGGGTTACAAGGATAGCAATACCCTCCGTGGTGTCTATCAGGGAGCACCCGATCTCCTGCCTGAGAAAAGGCAGCAAGATATTCCCGCACTCCTAATACTTTGCATATATAATAATCACTTTGGCGTTGTTCATTTCACCTTTCTGGCCCTGACATATCTACACGTCAGCAGCCCCTGCACCCGCGCGCACCAGGCAGATTCCCAGCTGAGCGCTGTTAGCCATGCATTCCTTTACGTGACAGGCTAAAAAGCCAGAGCTAACACCCCGAGCTGGGCGAAGCCTGGGCAACAGATGGGAATACTACAAAAACACAGGGGGATCTCCAGACCCTACTGTGCGGTGGATAAAGCTTCACTGGACCATTCCTGGACCCTATATTATTCTTATAATAGTCCTTTGCTGATGCTGTGCCATGGCTTCCAGCATCTTTTCTGATTGCCAATGACAATATATAGGTTAAACTATGATGCCCAGTGATGCCTTTACATCACAAAAAATAATCTCCATAGCCTCTGCTAGCAAACACCATAGGCACACAAATGACTTCCAAAAAATAGTAAAAATCATTTTGTTGAACTTCGACGATCCAGAGAAGGAAAATCTAACACCATCAGGTGATTTTACTGCAAACAATGGCACCACTGTGATACTTCACCCCAGAGCTATAAATCCTTGTGGCACGGCATATTTCAAACAAAGAAAAGATGCGCTCCAGGGGTTTCAAAACATAAAATATTACTTTAATTAATACAGTTCAATTTAGGATCTTGATAAAGCCCTACATGGGGCCGAAACGTCGATCCTAACTGCATTAATAAAAGTTATACAGGGTTACTCAAAGAGCACTGAATTGGCCACGAAATTGCACCGAACAGTGAATTTCCCCATGGAACATTTTGTGGCAATTCGGCTATTCAAAAGGCTATAATGGCGAATTGCCAGTGATAATACGGTGATCTTCGTGGCAGTGAAATTCCACATAGAGAAGTAATGGTTAATCTATTGAGAGACACCGAACAGCAGAGAAATGTCAGTGACATGACCTGATGTTCAGTGGTTTCATTCGACATGTTTAATCAGGGAATCCCATAGGTTACAATGTTAAAAATATTCCCGTTTTAATGCAATATCTAATAAACCGTTTATTATTTTATTCTGCAGCAAAATGTCTTGATTTATTTATTTTTGGGGAATTTTGTAGGCATTTTTCGGGATTTTTTTTGTGAAATTTGTTTTCCAATTTTTTTAAAATGGCGTTTTTTATTTTTCTGTAACAGACCTTTTTATTATTATTCATAGAACCTTATATACTAGATACCTTATATACCTTATAAACTAGATACTCGAGTATACCGCTAGATTTTGATGACAAAAATTTAACTTAAAATTGGAGGAGTCGCGTTATATTCGAGACAAAAAAAAAAAACTTGACTTATTCAGGGATCCTAACCCTCCGGGAGGTTCCAGTAGTCTCCCTGAAGTGAATGCGGGCTCCTAACACCCGCAAACATTTCAGAAACTCCTGGATTCAGGAGAGGTGGGATCCATCACCGGCAGAGGGTACGCTCAGTTTAAGGCCCCGTTCACACTGTGCGATTTGAAAATCGCGCGACTTTCCGCGCGATTTTCATATTCGCGACATGGTGAGATAATGTCGCGCGACATCACTGTTTTGTGCGATTTTTGCAAAGCACCACCAATACAAATCGCAGATAGCAAATCGCAAAAAAAGGGTCATGTACCTGCGACATGCGACGTCGCGCGACATCGCGCGGCAAGATGTGAACAGCTCCATTGAAATGCATTGGAGAAGCTACATAGTGCGACGTCACTGCAAAATCCGCGCGATGAATCGCACAGTGTGAACAGGGCTTAAGCCAGTGATGGGGAACCTATTTCACGCGTACCACACCTGGCACGCAGGACCGACTGTGTCGGCACGCGAGCCATAGGCTTGCCTCACTGCCGCTCCAAGCAAGCTTCTTCTTCCCAGTGGCAAATGATGTTCCCTGGCCGCTCGTTGAAGTCCACCAGCTGTGATTACGCAAGATTGCGCCGTTAACTCCGGAGTTAATGCTGCAATCTCGCGAGAACGCGGCTGGTGGATCTCAACGAGCGACCGGGGAACATCCTTTGCCAGTACGTGCTGGGGTGGAAGAAGCTTGCTGTGAGGCGCCTGGCACTCGGGAGGACCAAGTGAGCAGGGGGCCAATATATATCCATGTGAGCTGCTGGGGCAAATATATCCATGTGTGAGCTGGGGCAATTATATCCATGTGTAAGCTTGGGCAATATATATCCATGTGTGAGCTGGGGGCAATATATCCATGTGTGAGCTTGGGGCAGATATATAAATGTGTGAGCTTGGGGCAGATATATCCATGTGTGAGCATGGGGCAAATATATCCATGTGTGAGCTGGGGCAATATATCCATGTGTGAGCTGGGGGCAAATATATCCATGTGTGAGCTGGGGGCAATATATAAATGTGAGCTGGGGCATTATATAAATGTGAGCTGGGGCAATTATATCCATGTGTGAGCTGGGGGCAAATATATCCATGTGTGAGCTGGGGGCAATATATTCATGTGGGAGCTGGGGGCAATATATCCATATGTGAGCTGGGGGCAAATATATCCATGTGTGAGCTGGGGGCAATATATCCATGTGGGAGCTGGGGGCAATATATCCATGTGGGAGCTGGGGGCAAATATATCCATGTGTGAGCTGGCGGCAATATATCCATGTGTGAGCTGGGGGCAAATATATCCATGTGTGAGTTGGGGGCAATATATTCATCTTATACTGTATTTTTCTTCTAAGACTTAAGCACATAATTAGTTCAAACAGTCGTATGAAGTGTTTTTTTCTAAAATAAATCAGTATTCAGGTCTAATTGTGGGGTTGGCACTTTGAGACACATAAGTTGGTTCAGCGATCCAGTTTGGGCACTCGGGCTCAAAAAGGTTCGCCATCCCTGGTTTAAGCCAATCATTCAAGAGTGGCTTAAAACCGAGCATGCACCCTCGCTCCGCGCAGCACTCCAGGAGGTGTAGCTTTCTGACCTCTGGCTCCAGGAGGCAGGCTCATTCATCGAGTCGTCCACCAATAGCCAGCCCCACCCCGTTGTTGCCTCGTTCTGACATCACTGCAGACGTGCTGCGCGATTCTCCTCACATACTGAATGTGATGAGAATCACGCGGTGCCCTCTGCAGTGATGTCAAGAGCTCGTTCGGGGGGGGGGCAGGCTAGCGGTGGATGAGCCTGCCTGCTGGACGTCAAAAAAATGACACCTCTTGGTGTGCTGGCTATCAGTGAATGATTCACTGCGTTGGTCACCTCGTTCAGTCAGCCATCGTATCACAAGTAAAGAAGACAGGTGGCCGTTGGCTTCATAGTTAATAACAACTGCAATCATTCTAGAGCAGAGCACCCTGACCTGAGGGGTATCCTGACTGTGTTAAGAGTCAAAGGATTTTAATTGTTTGCCGTTACAGTATACTTTTATAATTTTGCCCCTCGTGTTATATTTGAGTCTTGAGTATTCTCTGATTTCCATAATAAATCTCTATCCATCGCGTTATATTCGGGTCGTGCTATACTCGAGTATCTACGGGTATTTCCAGTTATCTTCATGCAGTATTTTTTAAATAAATGCCTTTTAAAAGTTGCAGTGTTTTTTTTTTTTACCCTTCCGACGGTTTGTTGGCATTTTTCAGCCGGCCTATCGGCGCTGTGCTTAGCGGCTTGTCGGCTGCTTGTGGCGGCGGCGGGCGGCGTGTTTTGTGGCAGCGGGTTTACAGTGGCTTGTAGGATCGGATCCAATAATTTCTGTGAATTTTTTTTAAAAAAAAAAAAAAATCTGCAGACTCCGATAATTTTGCCTGTTTTGCAGCGGCTTTTCCCCGCACTTAGGGGACCCTGCAGAGAATGTTGAATTTACCGAGAGAGAGCACCGAAATATCTCTGAATAACCCCTTATGTCTGCGGCCGTTAATTCGAGGCAGCACCATTTGTGTCATGATGGTTCAGTCGTAGATGCTCAGCCTGTCACTCCATCACATACTCTGCTATTTACCCTCACCTAGCGCATCACCCGTTTCCTCTTAGATTGTAAGCTCTTCCTGATTTTTAATTTCACTCCAGCATGAGGTCACGAACAGATGGCCACACATTATCCTTCAGGATTTTTGGGTACACAGCAGAATTCATGGCTCTATTTATCACAGCAAGTCTTCCATGTCCTGAAGCAGCAAATCAGCCCCAGACCATCACACTACCACCACCAACATGTTTTACTGTTGGTATGATGTTCTTTTTCTGAAATGCGGTGCTACATTTACGCCAGATATAATGGGACACACTCCTTCCAAAAAGTTCAACATTTGTCCCGTTGGTCCATAGAGTATTTTCCCAAAAGTCTTGGGGATCACCAAGATGTTTTCTGGCAAAACTGAGACGAGCCTTTATGTTCTTTTTGCTCAGCAGCGGTTTTCATCTTGGACCTCTGCCATGCCGCCATTTTTGCCCAGTCTCTTTCTTATGATGGAGTTATGAACACTGACCCTAACTGAATCAAGTGCAGTTCTTTGGATGTTGTTGTGGGGTCTTTTGTGACCTCTTGGATGAGCCGTCGCTGTGCTCTTGGGGTAATTTTGGTTGGCCGCACAAGCCTGGGAAGGTTCCCCACTGTTCCATGTTTTGGCCATTTGTGGATAATGACTCTCACTGTGGTTCACTGGAGTCGCAAAGCTTTAGAAATTGCTTTATAACCTTTTCCAGACTGATAGATCTAAATTACTTTCTTTCTCATTTGTTCCTGAATTTCTTTGGATCTCGGCATGTGTAGCTTTGGAGGATCTTTTGGTCTACTTCACTTTGTCAGTCAGGTCTTATTTAAGTGATTTCTTGATTGCGAACAGGTGTGGCTGTAATCAGGCCTGGGTGTGGCTAGAGTAATTGAACTCAGGTAGGATAAACCACAGTTATGTTTTAACAGGGGGGCAAACACTTTTTCACACAGGGCCATGTGGGTTTGGATTTTGTTTTCCTTTAATAATAAAAACCTTCCTTTATAAACTGCATGTTGTCTTTACTTGTCTTATCTTTCACTAATATTTACATTTGTTTGATGATCTGAAACATTAAAGTGTGACAAACGTGCAAAAAAATAAAAAATCAGGAAGGGGGCCAACACTTTTTCACACAAATATGTTTGTGGCTCTGTCTCACCCATTGTACAGCGTTGCGTAACTTGTCGGCGCTTTATAAATACTTGTAACTGTCCTGTACTTCATAATAGAGAGGCCTTTTTTTCTGGGGGTTTATTTGCCAGTTATACTCACTAAGAGGTTACTGACTCTGCTCTTTGCTATTGGTATTTTTCAGATTTAGTTATGTTTGTTCACTGTTGCACCATTTTTTACCTGTGTCATTGCAGGTTATGTTTTAATGTTAACGTTTCTCTTTCTTTATTTTACAGACATGTATCGGTGCTGCCGTGTTGTCTGCAGTACCTCTGCCTGGCAAGGGCTGATTTTTTTATGGGTTGCTAAAAATGCAACATTGCGGATTGTCGACATTAAGCAAATATCCCCGTAAGTGATTTTTACATATTTCTTATGTTTCTTTATCCGGTGGGATTTTCAATGACTGTCTTAAAAAAAACAACCCAACATGTTATTGTTATATCCTGTGGGATTAAATTGCACCACAACTGTTCTCAAGCTGTCTATTCACACCACGTCCGTCTCTGAATATGCGCAGGTGTTAATTAAACATATTACTTTTGTTTCTACGTGTATGGGCCATGCAGGTGCTCGGTTTCTGTTCAGTCTCATCGCACAGTGCCGGGTACACTGTCTGGCATGCTGTTATAATACTAGTGCTCCTCCAAGCATCTTCACACAGCTCTGACCTCAGCTGCATGCATCTGGCCATGTCCAGCTGACATGGTGCAGGGTGACATCATGATTCTCTCATTTTTTGGGGAATTTGGCCATTAAGCCGTTCCCACACATACCCCTAGTGCTGGGCACATCGCTTCCCCCCCCCCCTTTCAGCCTATTTGTGCCACCAGTGATCTCTGCCGAGCGGCGTGAAATTGCTCCACCGTATTCTCCACACTCCACGTCATCTCCCGCCCGCTTTCCGGAGAGAAGCCCTTTATATCAATGTGAATGCAGATGTCACTTCTCATGGATTAACACGGAATGTTCCACACCGCAAAACATCTGGATAGAAAGACCTTAAATTCACCCAGCTCACCTCCCCCATGTATACATATATATACATGGCTGAGAGAGAGGACGAATGGCTGCATAGAAGGATGTGTAGATAACATACAGTTGTGTTCAAAATTATTCAACCCCAATGCTGTAAAGGGTTTTAGGGAATTTAGTGTACATTTGTAATTGTATTCAGAATGAAATCATACAAGGACTTTTTAAGAACCATATGCAACTAAAATGACATCAATTGGTTTTGTAATACAGTAGAAATGTTTCTTTTGTGAATTCTTCATTGACACAATTATTCAACCCCTTAAAGACTACCACTCTGAAGAAGAGAGGTTCATTCAAGTGTTTTCAATCAGGTATTGAAAACACCTGTGGATGTCACGGAGCAGCAATAAAGCATAATAAGCACCAATTAGGCAGCTTTAAAATGACTGTGATACTCAGCTCCTTCTAGACATTTACTGGTGTGGTTACAACATGGTGAAGTCAAGAGAATGGTCCAGGAAGACAGAGAAGAGGTGATTACTCTTCACAGGAAGGGCAATGGCTAGAAGAAGATTGCAAAGATGTTAAACATACCAAGAGAGACCATAGGAAGCATCATTCGCAAATTCAAGGCAAAGGGCACTGTTGAAACGCTACCTGGTCGTGGCAGAAAGAAGATGCTGACTTCGACTGCTGTGCGCTACCTGAAGCGTAGAGTGGAGAAAAGTCCCCGTGTGACTGCTAAGGAACTGAGAAAAGATTTGTCAGATGTGGGTACTGAAGTTTCAGCTCAGACAATACGGCGCACACTGCGTAATGAAGGCCTCCATGCCAGAACTCCCAGGCGCACCCCTTGCTGTCTCCAAAGAATAAGAAGAGTCGACTGCAGTATGCCAAAAGTCATGTGGACAAACACAGAAGTTTTGGGATAGTGCTTTGTGGACTGATGAAACAAAATTAGAACTGTTTGGGCCCATGGATCAACGCTATGTTTGGAGGAGGAAGAACAAGGCCTATGAAGAAAAGAACACCTTGCCTACTGTGAAGCATGGCGGGGGGTCAATCATGCTTTGGGGCTGTTTTGCTTCTGCAGGTACAGGGAAGCTTCAGCGTGTGCAAGGTACCATGAATTCTCTTCAGTACCAGGAGATATTGGATGACAATGTGATGCAGTCCGTCACAAACCTGAGGCTTGGGAGACGTTGGACCTTTCAACAGGACAATGATCCCAAGCATACCTCCAAGTCCACTAGAGCATGGTTGCAGATTAAAGGCTGGAACATTTTGGAGTGGCCATCGCAGTCACCTGACTTAAATCCGATTGAGAACCTCTGGTGGGACTTAAAGAAAGCAGTTGCAGTGCGCAAGCCTAAGAATGTGACTGAACTGGAGGCTTTTGCCCATGACGAATGGGCGAAGATACCCGTAGATCGCTGCAAGACACTTGTGTCAAGCTATGCTTCACGTTTAAAAGCTGTTATAACTGTAAAAGGATGTTGTACTAAGTACTAAGATTGAATGTCACGTAGGGGTTGAATAAAACTGATAATGATGTGAGCACAGAAAAGACATTTGTGGTTATTTCATTATAAATGTTATGTTATATTTGTCTGACCTACACGTGCCTCTTTGATTTAATTGTAAGCAAGATGACTGAATGATCAAAATCAATGTCAATGTCAAACTGGCCAAAACACTCAATTTCAGTGGGGGTTGAATAATTTTGAACACAACTGTAGATACAGATAGAAATACATCAATAAATAGATACAGATAGAAGTATACATCAATAAATAGATACATAGATACAGATAGATAGATACATCAATAAATAGATACAGATAGATGGATACATCAATAAATATATACATCAATAAATAGATGAATAGATCAATAAATAGATACAGATAGATGGATAGATCAATAAATAGATACATGGATACAGATAGAAGGATAGATCAATAAATCGATACATCAATAAATAGATGAATAGATCAATAAATAGATACAGATAGATCAATAAATAGATCAATAAATAGATACATGGATACAGATAGAAGGATAGATCAATAAATAGATACATGGATACAGATAAAAGGATAGATCAATAAATAGATACATGGATACAGATAGAAGGATAGATCAATAAATAGATACATGGATACAGATAGAAGGATAGATCAATAAATAGATACATAAGGATTATTCAGAGAGGTCCGAAATGTAACCAGACACTGAAATTCAGCGTCCGGGGACATTTTGGGGCCATTCGGCTATTCAGAGAGCAGGTAGTTCGCCAAATGTTGGCGAATTGCCTGCACATACGGTGCCTGTTCGTGCCTGTTT